>JANIPM010000233.1:6115342-6127319 GCA_027478405.1 Erythroxylum cassinoides
ACAATAGTTTTTAAAATTTGAAATAATATTAAAATTTTGAGTTAATTTTGAACTTTTTTAAATTAACCTAAAATCTTAAATTTACAAATACATTTATAGTTTATATTTTGGACATTCTTAAGCTCAATTTAAATTCTAATTGATCTTTATGTTCTTTTAAACTATAACAATAATAATTTTTTTCAAGAACTCTCCACTTATTTATCCTATAACATAAGCTTTATCAGGTATATATAACAACTATCAAGAATTTATCCTCAAACGCCTCAAAATTGACTACTCTCTCTTGAGGCTCATCCAACAACTTAATTTCCTGTAACAACAACGTCAATCTTATTGTGGATAATGACGTACGTGTATACAAAGTGGCATCCTTTTTTTTTTTTAATCCCCCTCAACATATATAAGCTCATGTGATTGGGTCGGTCGTATTAGGTCTAAGTCTAGATTCGAACATAAACGACCCATTTATAAATAGCGGCTGTCCACATAAAAGGAAAGACCTAAACCTAGCAGGTATTTGTCTTCTTTGCTTACAGCCACCAAAAACTCTCACAAAAAAATTAATTTGAGTGTTGGAAGGGTCTGCCAGTTATCAACCCCTAACGTGCCTTGTGTTGTTTTGTAGGTATTTTCTTGTTGAAAATAACCAATCTTATGGATCCAAACGATGACGTGTCTCATCAGAAGTAGGCAAAACCACCATGAATAGCTATGGAGTCTATCTTGTCCTCGTGAGTCCTGATTGAAAGAACATATAGTTCAAAACTTTCCTTCTTTAAACTTCCTTACCACCAACTTCCACTTTAAATGGATACGGTTCCAAGAATCTTATTCGCTATCTTGAACACGCAAATCATCCAATCGAAGTGATTTTTCTTGCAGCAAAACACGGAAGTTGTAAGCATCTTCTTCTTTGCCTGTAAAGAAACATGGTTAATGTTTTGGTCTGAGATAAGTCGTGATTTGAACAACAATCTTTAGAGGTAAATTGGAGCAAATGGTCCCCTCCTCTACAACTGTTTCGGTTCAATGGGCGTAATAGTCGGCAATGGCTGTCGATTCACTGTATTCATTCATGGAATATTAAAAAAATAAATAAATAAGGAATAACGGGCCACTTGGGCAACCCGAACTTGACCGTGACGTGAGAGTTGTTATTTTGATTTAATTTTTAATGTTTTGCTAAACCTCGGATGGTTTCAAAGGGTAGTGAATGACGTGGCGTTTGATTTGGCGGCAGTGAGTAGGAATTGATGTCCGAACGATAACCGGCTGACGCGGACGTGATTATGCGAAAGCTTGAAAAGATTAACCTGGTGGAACAGTTATGGTCATCGCTCCTTTATTTCCTTTTAGAACCCGGTTCGCCTATTCCCTACTCTAGAGTCTAGATCCAATATTCCAAACACAAGATCATCTGGGTGTATCCTTTGGTCCGGTGCAATCCCAAGCATTTGATTTTGGTGAGCTTTATTTATTAGAGATTACAAATTTAAAAAATATATTTTTAGGTATTAGTTTAATATTTAACTTTTAAAATTTTTAATTTATTTATCAATATTTTAAACAGCACAATGCCGGAGTCAATTTGGTCGATATAATTTATAATTATCTCAATAATTATATAATCTGGCGGCCATTGAAAATGTATACCTATCAAGTGAAGTAGACTAGCCAGCTAGCAACAGCATAGAATGGACGGTCCATAATTAGTCACACCTGAGCATTCATAAATACCCTTATGTGGCGACACGAAGCGGATAAAATTTCCCAACAACCAAATACGCGAAGCGTACCCAAGACAATCGGGTAACTTCCACAATTTACCACCGTAAATAAACGCAAAGTTGCGGTAAAAAAGAGAGAGTCTCTCAGGTGCTGGCGAGACCACGTGAAAGAGGCTGTCGCTCCCAATCAAAGAGGAGAAGTGGATAAGTGCATGAGACATAAATAGAATGCTGCGAGGTAATTGATGTAAGTGAAGTTTAGGAGAATTTTGCCCTTTTTGCAACTTGACTTGACCATCCTAACTCAACCCAACCCCAAAGACGCGATAAAATCTGACCATGGTTAGCGTGAGTGTGGTTAAACTGTGGTTAAGAAGATGGCCAACCCTTTATAAGGAGCTCATTGGATGCTAAGTTTTCGCATCATTTTACTCTTCCTCTCTTTCAAAAACTACAGTTGGGGTTCCCGTTTTCATGGTCCGATCCTCAAGTTTCTCTCTTTAATCTCTTTCACTTTCGGTGTTTTCCAGTTTCGGGTTTCGTTATTCTGGTTCGTTCTCCCTCTATCTTGCTCTCTGAAGCAACTGAGTAAAATGAATGAATGAATGAATGAATGACTCGAATTGATGCTGGGTTTTACCTGGTTTTACCTTCTGCATGGCAATCTTGACGGGGTTGTCTGTTTAATACCCAGAACTCGAATGGAGTAATATAGAACATGAACGACATTGAACATTTGTTATGAACCGAAATACGAGATTTTTGATGTCTAACACGTGTTATGGACGCTAACTATGTATGTGTTTTTCTTTTTTGTTTGTGGTGATCGTGCAGAGAGATGGCGGACAACGGCAACGTGAGGCGGTGGTGTTTGCCAACGGGAAGGGAGGGAAGAAAGTTCTGGCGAAGATCACGACGAGCGAAAACAGGCACGAGTGTCCAGAAACTACTCAGGCGACTGTGAAGGCACAGACCATTGACGAGCTTCACTCTCTTCAGAAGAAGAAGTCGGCGCCGACTACCCCTATCAAAGGGATTCAAGGAGGGTTTGCCTCTATCACCGATGCAGAACGTGAGAAACTACAGCTCCAATCTATCAGGTAATTTCTCTTCTCTTCACCTGTCCCTAAATTTCTGTAACGAACAAACTTAAAGAGGAGGCAGAAACCATGAAAAGCGAGAAAGTGAAGGGAGGTGGAGCCGTACAGGTTGGACTAGAATCGGTCGTGCATTTAAAGAAACTATTTTTTCATCATCTGTGGACCCCCAACGTCAGATGATGTAATTAAATTGAAATTCACTGTTCTGACCATATTATTTTTTTCAAAATTGAAACAGTGCATCTTTGGCTTCACTGACCCGAGAGACGGGGCCGAAGGTGGTCAGAGGAGATCCAGCGAACAAGAAGGCGGAAGCCACCCCGAAAATTCACCATCACCACCACCACCACGTTGATGCACCCACCATCAGCGTCAGTGACAGCTCCTTGAAGTTCACTCATGTTCTTTATAACCTCTCTCCTGCAGGTACTACGTCAGACAATTCTAATTTCTAAGATTGTTCTGTTCATGAAAATAAAAAAGAGTACTTTTAAGTCTAATCCTATTAACTTTTGTTTGACACGCGCTTTCCTTAGTGATTGGTGTTTGTAATTAGTGGGTACTTGGCTAATTACTTGGATGGATTTTGGTGCAGAGCTTTATGAGCAAGCTATTAAGTACGAGAAAGGGTCGTTTATTACATCGACTGGTGCACTGGCGACCCTGTCTGGTGCTAAGACTGGTCGGTCTCCAAGAGACAAGCGTGTTGTTAAAGACGATACTACTAAGGATGAGCTTTGGTGGGGCAAGTGAGTGACATGCTAATCTGCAGTTTTTATTCTTTTTCCCTGTCAGTTTGTTGTCATCTTACTCTGGAACAAATTGCAGAGGTTCACCTAACATTGAAATGGATGAGCATACTTTCCTGGTTAATAGAGAACGAGCTGTTGACTACTTGAATTCCTTGGACAAGGTACTCCTTTATTTTCTAGTAAAAGTTATCTCTAAACACATATATACAAGAAATCACTTCAAAGTTTTAATCTATAATATAGTTTTGTTTGTCAAGATTTGATCCCTGAAAAAGATTTCCCCTGCTAATTTTTTATGATTGTCCGTTTGAGGCCATGTGGGGTTTTAGGCTCTGACACCCCCTTTTTCCAGGTTGAGATTGTCAAAAGATCTCAAAAATATATTATGAAAAAAGCTATTTACGTGCTGTATTGGGATGTGTTTGATTTTGGAGGATTGTGATGGCCCATGGGATGGTATCCATCTTGTCCTTTTCTCCCAGTTTGGCCATATCATTTCTAATCCTTTTGGAGTAGCAACTTTGTCGTTTCATGAATTATTCATTTGTCCGCGTTTTATGACCATTAGTCATGATTGATATGTATATTCTAGCAGCCACTAGGCCACCGCTTGACTTGCATGTGCACTGTTTTTATGCTATATGTGGATAGAGTGCATGGATCTTAATAAATGCCGGGGGTCGAGAGCCTTAGCAGGTGATATTTCAGTTTCATCAATAACCACTTGCACAGAATTGGCTGTGCCAGAACTAGGCCACCTTATACTTAAAAGGAAGCTATGAAAGAAGCCAAGTGGCTGAGATATGATCTAATGACATGATATGATATATGTAGTTTCTAAAAGAGTAACATGATTCTGAAATACATGTTGTAAACCGCTTAACTTATGGTCATTCATATAAATTTCAGGTCTTTGTAAACGACCAATTCCTGAACTGGGATCCTGAGAACAGAATCAAAGTCCGGATTGTCTCTGCCAGGGCATACCATTCACTGTTTATGCACAACATGTAAGTAAAACATTCAATCACTAACTTTTAACAGCAGTAAGTACTTGTGGCCTAGACCTCTGCCAGATAAGTCTCCTTTGTCGTTGATGAACTCTTGATTATGCTAATCCTATGTTGAATATTGTCCCCCCTTAATCGGAGGAACCTCATAACGAAAATGTAAAGGTGTATGATCTAAGTGTGTACAATTGGATAATTGGGTGGGTGGCAGGTGTATCCGACCCACTCTTGAAGAGCTGGAGAATTTCGGTACTCCGGACTTCACTATATACAATGCTGGCATGTTCCCTTGTAATCGTTTTACTCACTACATGACATCCTCTACTAGCATAGATTTGAATCTTGCTAGAAGAGAAATGGTCATCCTCGGCACGCAGTACGCCGGGGAAATGAAGAAGGGTCTGTTCAGTGTTATGCATTATCTCATGCCTAAGCGTCAAATCCTCTCCTTGCATTCTGGATGCAATATGGGAAAAGATGGAGATGTTGCCCTCTTCTTTGGATTGTCAGGTATAGTATCACCATGTCATGAACGAGATGTGGTGCCAAGTCCCAGCCAAAAAAGAATATGTGCCTTCTTACCCTATCCTCGCAGTTAACCTTGTGGCATGTTTTGATGTGGCCAATATGCTTGCTTGTTGTTTCAGTTGTTTTCCTTGTTATTGAGGAGTCTATTTCAAAATTTTCTTGGTAGGTACTGGGAAGACAACCCTGTCTACTGATCCCAATAGATACCTTATTGGAGACGATGAACACTGTTGGACTGGGACCGGAGTGTCAAATATCGAAGGGGGGTGCTATGCTAAGTGCATTGACCTCTCTCGGGAAAAAGAGCCTGATATTTGGAATGCTATTAAGTTTGGAGCTGGTATTGTTCAAACCTTAATCTCTGAATGTTTAACAGAACCTCTTGTCAATACAGTAGGAACTGAGAGGGAATGCTGCTTAACGGTTTGCTGTATTTGCGTGCCTGAACTGACACATGAACAATTTGGTTTGGCAGTGCTGGAAAACGTGGTGTTTGATGAGCACACTCGAGAGGTGGACTATCTCGACAAATCGGTCACAGGTGAACTGAAAACGGAATGAGATGAAATTGCAATTTGTATTTGTGTGACCTTCACGTTTGGATTTGAGGGCACCATTAATTGGTTTATTGTCCTGCTGTTGCAGAGAACACTCGTGCATCCTACCCAATTGAGCACATTCCTAATGCGAAGATACCTTGCGTTGGTCCGCACCCAAGGAACGTTATCCTTTTGGCATGCGACGCATTTGGTGTTCTTCCGCCTGTGAGCAAGCTAAGCTTGGCGCAGACTATGTACCATTTTATAAGCGGCTACACTGCTCTGGTAAAAATGACTGCTTATATATATTCAGCATTCTAAGATACATGGCTCGCCGCAAAAAAACTTGAAATTGATGATCTTTAATGATTTTGAAGGTGGCTGGAACAGAAGAGGGTGTGAAGGAGCCAAGAGCAACATTCTCAGCTTGCTTTGGTGCAGCATTCATAATGATGCACCCTACCAAGTATGCAGCTATGCTCGCTGAGAAAATGCAGAAGCATGGTGCAACAGGGTGGCTAGTCAATACTGGCTGGTCAGGTGGAAGGTATGTGTATCCACAATCACCATATGATCGTCAAGTTTAATTGGAATGCATTGAACATTTTCTTAAAAATAAAACGTAATTTTCCTGTTACAGCTATGGATCAGGAAGCCGGATTAAGTTACCTTACACGAGGAAAATCATTGATGCTATACACTCCGGTAGCCTCCTGAATGCAGAATACAAGAAAACCGAAGTGTTTGGTCTTGAAATTCCCACTCACGTTGAGGGAGTACCTTCTGAAATCCTGGATCCTGTGAACACTGTTAGTAATCTATTCCTTGATGTCTAAATCCTCCGTCTGTCTTATCTTCAATAAATTTCTGATGTAAGATGAATTGCTTTTTTTGGTGGCAGTGGTTGGACAAGAAGGCTTACAAAGGCACACTACTGAAGCTAGCTGCTCTGTTCAACAATAATTTTGAAACTTTTACCGACCACAAGATTGGAGAGGACAACAAGCTGACAGAGGAGATCCTGAAAGCTGGGCCAATCTTCTAAGTCTCATTTCCTAGAGAAATGGAAGACATTATCCTAGAGTTGTAATGGGGGGTTAATGAAATAACAACTGATTTGAAAAAAAACAAAAAAGAAAGAAAGCATAGACTGTAGTCATCATCTATTGTAAAATTGTTCGTTTTCAGCTTCATCCACAATGAAAAAGTTCTACTTGCAGAAGGCTTTTCTTTTGTTATATTCATTACTTGTGTCTGCAGAAAAAGTGAGAAATTTTGATAAATTAATCGCGAAGGGTTTGCAATAATTTGTTATGTAAAAGGATGTTTAACATTTGAACTAACAAAGTAAGAATAGTAATGAAACAGTTCATTCTCTCAAATGATTGGTAACTTCCATCTACCTTATCTCAAGGTCGCATGTTTTGGCCCCATATTGGTGTCAATGTTATGTTCATGTAAGAAAAAATAATAATAATTCTGAAAATTCGTGCAAAACTGATAAAAGGGTCACGTGAAAACTGATTCTATTGTTGGATCAGTCCTTTGATGTTCTCTCTCTGTCTCTTTGATGACGGAAGACTGGAGTTGCTAGAGCGTTAATGGCGACTCTGATAACCGCTGCGATCTCTTTACCGCCCCCGATCGGAATGATGTCCATGGTTGGCCGCAAACCACCTAAAGCTCGAACCTTTCGTTGTTTGGGGTAAATTTGCTGCCTCAATCTTTCTAAAGCTTTGCTTTTCTCTTTCCCTTCACCAGTTTCATCGCAAATTGGATTTTTCTGCGCTTGCAATTCAGTTAGTCAGCTTTCTTTGAAAAACTTTTACTTTTAGTGGTCTATTTGTTTGCAACTTTTTACCTACTTTTCTTAGTACATTTTGGGAGAAGGAGAAAAATGGTTTGATTCGTATCTTCACATACTTATTAACTTCTTAGTTCCTTGAACAACTATTTTAATGAATTTACATTTTAGGAAAGAAGGTCATCATCAGGGAGTAGACTTGTCTCAGGTACCCCATGTGTGATGTGCCTCTGAAATTGCGTTTTGTATAGATTGTTCTCTGCTTAAAATGGCATTGGTTGGTTGTTTGCTCATAGGAAACGTATCAGCCATCTGATTCTGAGGTTGCAGCGAAAAAGAATGACATACGGGTGCTCTTCAAAGAAGCTCAGCAGAGTGAGCCATTTTGTGATCATTAATTTGAATGCTCGTACTCCAAATTGTTTCCCTGTGTTTACGTGATCCCTTTTTGAGTGATATATGCAGACATCATGTTCTTAAACAAACAGCGTTTGCAAGCTATCGAGGAGCTTAATAAAGCAAACAGAGAGAAACAGGATTTGTTAGATAGGATAGAGAAACTGGAGGCTGAAAAGCAGTCTAGTTTTGGAAGAGGTGACTGAATCTTAACCTGAAGTTCTCTGTTCTATGGGTTATAGCATGAACCGTGCATCCAATGATGCAGCTTTTTAGTAATTTCAAACGTTGCATCATTTTACTCACTGTAAGAATTCTGTTTAGGTTCGTATTTAAGTTTTTTTTTTCACTGGCTAACTCTACAGCTTTGCTTCATTAACTATTGCACAATGTTGCACATCGGCACTAGGAGCACAGATATTTAAGTGATTTAGAAGCTCTCTGCTGTCGAATCTGTTTGCCATGAAATCGAGTATGAATATAAGAACATTAATACACATCCATTTAAGAGTTTAGGGAGCAATATATATCTACTCTTACAATTTTCTCTAATAATATTTTCTAGTATTGATTTGAGATTTTAGATACCTAAACCTTGAGCAATGTTCTTACGTCGTTATCCTTTGGAAACCAGATAACCACTCAGTTTGCTGGCAATTACTGCATCGGATAGACTCAATGATCCTCAATGGAACTATTAACACTGCAGAGGCATCTGATCTTCGAAGTATGGTCATGAGTTGCAAATTTAATGTAGCTGATATTTTCTGTGACATATTGCCGAAAAGTGATTCTGAGGTTCTAGCAAAACTCCGCCACGTCTCAGATGGAAGAAAAAAGTACTATCATTTGTTGAACGCTACAACTCTTTCCTTAACTGATTCCCAATGCTTAAAGATAACACGTTAGGTACTTTTGCATATATAACAGAAATCATACTGATGATTATACATTTTGTCTTGATAAATTTTGAAGAGAAATGTAGGATTCTATGATATCATTACAAACCAATGCTTGCATGGGCAATAAAGGCATGCTGCTAGAATTTTCTTGATTTATCTCATTTAGCTAAAGATGAAATGCTGTTTGCAAATTGTGCAGTCTAGCCTCTGTACGAGGATTGCAAGAAACATTGTTTTACTTTCAATAGTTTGACATCTTCTTACAAACTAGTGCATATCTTATTTTTCTTTTCCTCGCACTGTTTCTCTTGAATCTTTTCTTTTAATCATGTCAATTTCAGGAATACTTTCCATGTTATCCACATTTGTACCGAAATGGAACCATTGGTCGATGGATCCCTGGCATCATATGTGAGGGGCTTATCACATGCTTTACAGAAAAAGGGCCATTTTGTGGAGGTTATTTTACCAAAGTTAGTGGCGTAACCTATACAGTTTGATGTGCTTCTTATGATCTTTACTTAAAACTTTTATGATATTAATTATCCTATTTTCTAGAAAAGTTAGAGGTTATAGTTCATGAAGAATGCAAAACTTGTTAATGCTTCTCTCTTTTTTGTTTTTCATATGGAATGCTTTGGAGTCATTTGTCCCAAGTTATAACAATAAAAAAAAGTACAAATCTTGATAGGTGTATGGGTTGATAAACTTTAGCATATAATTATGATTTCTTATGTACCAAAAGAAAATTTTCAACCGTCTTGGGTATGATTTTATCATGAGAAATCCTTGAATTTGTGACTGAATGCATTTATTTTCTGAACAGGTATAAGTGCCTTGACCTCACTCATGTTCATGGGTTGCGAGAAATTGAAGCAGAGTCTTATTCATATTTTGATGGCCAACTGTATGGGAACAGAATATGGACAGGGTGAGCTTTGGCCTTTACATGGTACAGTAAGATTTATTGGGTTCTAGTTTTTGATTACTTCCATTTGTTCATTATTCACCGAAGAGAGAACTGTTAGACAAGTGATTGAGGTATATCATTTGTAGAGCATGTACCACTGCCCTGTTTGTATTGACTTTATTGCTGATGATCATTTTCCAGTGTTGTCCATGGCATTGGAGTTACTTTTATTCAACCTCTGCAGTACTCATCCTTCTTTGATCGTGAGAGAGTATCTGGCTACACGGACGACTTTGAGCGGTCAGTATAATTAAGTCATAATTTCTAGAAATGATTGATCTATAGTTTTGCATTTCTGAGTTGTTCTTGCACTATTGGGTAAACTCCACGGGATGGAAAGGAGCTTTGGGCTCAATGGTAACATGATTTGATCACAGCTTAGTTGGTGAGGAATGTTGAAGAAATGGCTCTATTATTCTAAGAAAAAAGAAAATCTATTCGTAAGTTTATTAGACTGTTTTCCTACCTTTAATGTATAACTTCAACAAATAAAATCAAGTTGCTTGCTCATGTAGGTAGTCATCGATAAGTTTATTCTTCAATTAAATTATTTAGCTTTGTGCATCTCTCGTGAACGTGCTGGCAACTCAGCAAGTAAGTTGAGTTGATAAAGGTGACATGACTATGGACTCCTAACATTTTAACTGCTGTTTAGGTTTCATTTTTTAACTACATTCAGATGCACGGCTGAGGATGCATTTCCTTTCATTCGGTAGTCATTTACCTCAGTTTTTGGAGTCCTCATGACACTAATTTATACATGAAGGAGTAAATGAACAGGTCATGATGCTCTTACTATGAAAAAGAAAAAAAGAAGCTCAAAGGATTTAGAACAGGTTGACTGCGATTCAGTTACGTGAAAATAAGATGTGAACAGGATGGCCTTCATTGTCATTTTATAATCCAATCTATTCTAGTTTTTTATTTGAGTTCCTTCTAAACTATATACCGCTTTATTTCCTCTTTTTGATAACTATTTTCGTATTGTTTCTTGCCTGTTGATGACGGTCCTTTTAGATATTTCATGTTTTAGGTTCATCTATTTCTCTCGTGCTTCACTGGATTATATAACAAAATCTGGGAAGCAGCCTGATGTGTTACACATCCACAACTGGGAGACTTCTATTGTTGGACCACTTTTTTGGGATATTTTTGTTAATCAGGTAAAACATAATGTTTCTTTTATTAGCTTTCTCTCTCTCCTCAAATGTACTAATTCAACATTAACTTCTCGCATCATAATTAGCATCTCCTCTTCATCTAAGAATGGGATGAATATGATCTAGTTGGTCCGGTTCACATGGATGGCTGCTAATACTCCCCAAACAAAAGTAATATGACACATTAAAGTGATATTACTTTCAACTTTTTTAACATTTGAATTGATTTAAGTTTTCCTTGCATGCCACTCTTGTTCCAAGGAGCCGTCGTACAAGTTGAGGGAAGGATTTTATTACTTGTGTTACTTCTTTACTAGTTCAGTTAATTTGTCACTGAATGATTGGAAAAACTTACTTTACCCTTCAAAACATGGATCAGTAACCTCAATTTTCAATATAGGAAATTATTTCTATTCTCAGCAGAATTTGGAGCACTGTACTGAGATTATGTTTCTTTTATACTGGGTGAGGTAGGGGTGCTGTATTGTATATATATGGTAGTGAACAATGGAAATGTCATAGTACACACTCATATTGTACTCAAGTTTTAGAACTTTCTGTAATATCTGAACAAGTTGGTCAGAGGGAAAATTTATGATTTTGCTAAAATGATTCTCATGATACTTTGATCTTAATTTTATATACAGGGACTTGGAGTTACTAGAGTGCTATTGACATGCCATGGTTTTGATTCTCAGGTGGATGCTTTTGTTTCTTTGATTTTGGTTTCACCGTTTCTGACTAACCTAATATTGCGACCCTACTGTTCGGGCAAATTAGAGGCTTTAGCTACCTCTATGTGGACTTGATCGGGCTTTTGTTTCTTTGATTTTGGTTTCATCATCTCTGACTTAGTAACCAAATATTGCAACCTACTGTTCTGGTAAATTAGTGGCTCGAGCAACCTGATAAACTAACGCTATGTGGACTTGATCCGGCTAGACTTCACCGCGATGATCGTTTGCAAGATAATTCAAAGACACATCTCATCAATGTTTTGAAGGTCATTTTTATGCTTCCTGCAAATGAAATGCTATCTATTTCTGCACTCTATCTTTATTAGTGATATTTTTAGTTCAAAGTCCT
>JANIPM010000233.1:6155540-6174189 GCA_027478405.1 Erythroxylum cassinoides
CATATTTTAAAATAATTTTTGTAATGCATTAAGAACTGAATTTCAAAAGAAAATTATATTTGAATCTCTCTAATTTGAATTAAGAATGAATTTTTATAAAAATTTTATAAAAATTAATTATTTAAGTTTATTATAAATCTAATATTAAGACTATAATTGAATTTGTAATGGAAATATAATCAAAAAATTATCTTTACTTCAGTTAGATTGAAATGGAGCTTGGGAGCAGACAAGGAATCCAGAGAGTATCGGAGCACAGTGGTCTGAGGTAGTGGCTAAACCCCACGTATAACTATAAACCCCTACGACCTTCTCTCGAGAACCTGCAACACAAATACGATGTCGTCGCCCCAAACCCTAAAACGCAAATCCCCCTCCGACGACGACAACCACCACCCAGCCGACCCCACATTCAAACCCTACTCCCTCACCCAAACCCTAACCGGCCACAAACGCCCTATCTCCGCCGTCAAATTCTCCTCCGACGGTCGCCTCCTGGCCTCCTCCTCCGCCGACAAAACCCTCAAAATCTACTCCCTCTCTCCCTCCAATCCTCCTTCCTCTCCCTTTACTCCTATCCACGAATTTCACGGCCACGACCAGGGCGTCTCCGACCTCACCTTCTCCTCCGACTCCCGCTTTCTGGTCTCCGCCTCCGACGACAAGACAATCCGCCTCTGGGACGTCTCTACTGGTTCACTAATCAAAACCCTCCATGGCCACACCAACTACGTGTTCTGCGTCAATTTCAACCCCCAATCTAACATGATTGTTTCGGGTTCGTTTGATGAGACTGTTAGGATTTGGGATGTTAGGAGCGGGAAGTGCTTGAAGGTGCTTCCCGCGCATTCTGACCCTGTGACGGCGGTGGACTTCAATAGAGATGGTTCGTTGATTGTTTCGAGCAGTTATGATGGTCTGTGTAGGATTTGGGATGCGGGAACTGGGCATTGTATGAAGACCTTGATTGATGACGAGAATCCGCCGGTGTCTTTTGTTAAGTTTTCGCCTAATGGCAAGTTCATTCTTGTTGGGACGTTGGATAATACATTGGTAAGCAAAAGGCTTTAATCTTTATCAATGCTTATGAGCTCTACTGCATATGCTTTGAAAAAGTTTTGATTTTTATCAGCTAGTGTAGGGGGAACCTGCTAAATTTTGATGGATTATGATCTCTGATATGTTAGCAGCAGCATTCTTCACAACAGTACATTTCGGTAACTTGTATTAATGGTTCTTTTCCAATGTTTCCTCATACGAAGCTTTGATACTCTTGTTGTAGCATTACTTGCTAATTTTGTCCGGTGAGCTGTACGGTCTTTTGTTGTTCCTCTTCCCCACTTAGCCTTTTGCATTTCATATTGAATTCTTGGAGACATGCAGTGTGTCTACAACATCTATTATTAGCTTATCCGGTCCTCTACTCTCAAGTTTAGAGATTGTCATTACGATTCTACATTCTACATTCTCCGTGGGTCCTCCAGTATGTTAATATGTTGCACGAAGCACTTGATCTATTTGAGCTTCTGGGGTTTATTGAGATTACAGAGACCTGTTATGAACTTAATGCCTGTTCGTGGATAGAGATCTGAATTTCGAAGTTCAATGGTTGAATATTTTTAATTAAATTTTGGTCCCTTGAACCTTTCAGGTTCCCGTTGCTTGTGGTTTTATTTTCTCTATTATCTTGCTGGTCTCATCTGGATTTATTATGTTGTGATTGCAGAGGTTATGGAATATTTCCACTGGGAAATTTTTGAAGACATACACTGGTCATTCCAATTCGAAATTCTGCATTTCATCCACCTTTTCGATAACGAATGGGAAGTACATTGTTAGTGGTTCTGAGGATAATTGTGTCTACTTGTGGGAACTTCAAAGTAGAAAAATCGTTCAGAAACTCGAGGGCCACACTGATACAGTTATATCAGTAGCATCTCATCCTACGCAGAACATTATCGCTTCCGGTGCACTTGGCAATGACTTGACGGTGAAGATCTGGACTCAGGAAAAGGATTGATCTCTTTCTTCAGTTGCAGTTATGCAACACGGCTAACACTTGTGCATAACTAGGGATGGAAGATAAAGACTGATTATTTTTTAAGCTGAAGCTTCTGCAATTTCCCAAACAGATGCCCCTGTTTGTGCAATATGATTCCTAACTTGCTTGTGGCTTCAGTTTATTGTTGATTAGCTACCTCTTTCAGGTAATGTGTTGAGAAACTTTAGATCTGTATGAACTCAGTATTTAAAGATGTTTTTGATGTCATTGTGGTGTAATGTAGGTTGGTGTGAAGGGTAATCGTAATTCTGATGTGATCAATGATGGGATGTTTTTATCCAAATGCCTCGTTTAAGAAACCATCTTGAGCATATCTCTTTTCTTCAAGCCTGTATTTAACCAGCAGTTCAAGTGCCTGTGTTTTATCAGAGCAAACAATGGCATGGAACGCGTGGTAATGCCAGAATAGCATGGCAAGGCCTCTGATCTAACTTCTAAGAACCCATGACTTCAATTCTAACGAACTTGATGTGTTTTAAGGACCGAAGGTGGTGATGCCTACTCCGATATTTTTCCAGCCCGTAGGTTCTGATTAATTATAATAAACGGTTAATTATAATTTATATTCCATAATTTAAAATAATATACTTAAAGTTAAATTCGCTAAACACGTTTTTAATTTAATATATTGTCAACATTTTTTAAAAATATCAATAATTTTTTTTATTTTTAATTTTATAATACTCTTTTCTTATTATTTACTCTAAAATAACGTTATTTTTAACATAGAATTAAAGGATTAATAATTTTTAGAAATTATAATAATTAATTTAATACAGAGGTTAGTTTTTTGGATTTGCCAAATCCCCTTTTTCTCGATTTTCCTTTTATATTTATTTATTTTATCTCAAAACCCTAATTCTGTGGATTGAGTTTGGACTCTTCACTTCATTTCGCCCCTTCGCTCTCTCTCTCTCTCTCGTTTTCTCCCTTGTTTCTGACGTTTAACCACCGATCGGCCGGTGACCGTTTCCTGCTCTTTCTCTCTCTCGCTCTCTCTCTACAGGTGTGGCTCTTCTCTTTCCTTCACTCGTTTTATCGTTGATCTTCTTTGATTACCTGACCGATGTGTTTCATTTCTCTGTAAATTGGGGATTTCGAATTTTGGTTGATTCTGCGTTCAAATATCCGATCCAGTCTTATTTTTTTTAATTCGATTAATATGGGGCCAGTGAGTTAATGAAGAAGTCTTAAGGAGAAATTGTCGATATTTGTTGAATTCATGTTGTTTAATTTCAAATTTGATGAAACATTTCAAGTGCATCGTCCCTGTTGCGTTTTAGGTCGATTACATATTCTTCTCTGTGATAGAGGAGTGTCGATGCTCGGAAATGTGAATATAGAAGTAACGCTATAAGTTATGCAATGCTTGAGTTTGGTTTGATCAGCTATTAATACGATCAAAAGCTGGGATCAAATTAGTTTCATAAATTACTCACACAGTAGGCGGTTGAATTTGAACCATTGGCAAATAACATCTTAGAATTCTGAATGCATCACTTGAGGAATGAAAGTGACAGCAAAGAATGCGACTTTCTGTTACACGAGTGAGAAATCATTGGTGAAATTGTGTCCTGTTGTATCAGACATGGTCTATTTCTACTATCCTAAGTGCGGAAGTATATGGATAATGAGATAACCCAACTCTATGAAGTGTTCTATTTATTATTAATGGAACGATGCGGAAATTTTACTTGACTGCAGTTTCATGCATTGCTTAATCATCAATATTCAATGACTTTAAGAAAATTGAAGCCGTTGTTATATTATTAGAAGATGTGAAAGACGATGCAATGGGCTTATAACTTGTGTAATCTTGTTTCTTTTAGACTTTTGTATGTAAGAAAGTGGCCTATTCCATTAGTTCATTTTAAATTTCTTTTGGCAGACCTTTATAATTAGGGGAACTAGGTTCGCATCTCTAGTGTGGTGGCAAAAGTGTAGCTATGCATATGATTTAGCAAATTGAGTTTTATTGACTTTTGGAGATGAATAGTTAACGTATTAGATAATGTCATTTTTGGGCGGGTTTTCAAGATTTAAATTCAATATTACTACTCAGTAGCCATTTCATGTGTGGAGCTGGAAAGTTTTAATTTCTGTCAAAAAGGATCTTTTGACTCTAATCACTCTAAAATTTCGTAATTCCTGCAGATAGTTGCTACCCTTTAACTGGCCTTTTATTTTTAGCCAATTGGAAGTTGCTGTAAATACTAGTTTATTCTCTCTGGTTTATAGGAAAATTGGGTGAATTCTTGTCATTTCAGTGCCCTTTTCTGAATTGCTTTGAGATGCAATAGAGAAGAAAATTTGCTGCACTGGGTTAATTGACATTTAAAATGGGAGAAAAGAAGTTTCTTGTGTTGTTTTGGACATTGGGTTCTTTATAAGAAAGAAGGTTGATTGATGAACGTGTTCTTGCCACATTGTATCCAGAGAGTGCTCACTTTGTTTTTCCTCATCCAATAGATATATGGTGTATATTTATTGTCATTATCTTAATTATTAGTTGTTTTATTTATAGCCTTCTTACGCAAAAGAGTGTCATTCATGGTCGATCAAGTTTTTGGAGATCTAAATACTTAAGATTTCATGAAATTGTGAATGCATGATGACCATAGAAAAGGCTTTTTAAGTGTCATGGTAATTGTGATATTTTAGTTTGTTCACTAGATTACAAATTAAAGTTTATTATTCAAAAATAAATAAATAATTTCCAGGTATAAATTGTCTATAAACAAGATAACAATGTCTCCAGCATCAAAAGCCAAGTCCAAGGATAAAAAGGTTGTGAAGGAAGCTCAGAAGGCTCCATCAAAGCCTGCAGGAGCGACAAGTGGAGGTAATGGTATCCCAGCTAGTGCTTATAATCCACTTTCTGGAACCTTTCACACACTTGAAACCGTTCCGGCATCCTCTGCTTCACCTTTACAAATTAATGGCCGTTTCCAGACCATTGATGAAACAGATGATCATGTTGGTGGTTTGTTTGGTGCTGGGGTTGAGTATGATTCTGTCTCAAACAATGGTAGCTGGTCTGGTGAATCAGAAGATCACAAAGATAAAATGTCTAATCCTCCAGCCCGACAGGAAATAATTCCAGGAGCTGACACTGACAAGCGGGAAAAACTTCGTCAAAAGAATGAACGGAAGCATCAGCGTCAAAAGGAGAGGCGAGCTCAGGAGTTGCATGAGCGTTGCAGTGGCTATCTTATGTCAAGAAAGCTTGAGGCACTTGCTCAACAGCTGGTTGCGATGGGGTTTCCACATGAACGGGCTACCATGGCTCTTATATTGAATGAAGGGAAAGTAGAAGAATCTGTTACCTGGCTGTTTGAAAGAAATGAAGATGCAGACAAGTATAGGGATCAACACCTAGGTGGTGGTAATTTGAAAATTGACATATCTGATGAACTTGCTCGAATTGCCGATATGGAGATCAGATATAAATGCACAAAGCAGGAGGTTGAAAGAGCACTGGTGTCCTCGGAGGGTGATCTTGACAAGGCTGCAGAGACTTTAAGAACACTAAAGCTTGAATCAACCTCTCTTCCCCCAAAGCCTGATGAAACAAGGGATCCTCCGTCAGCTAATAATTCTAAACCTTCGGTAGCATTGAGGCAGAATGTGGTAAGTCCACAACCCAGATCCAACCAGCCGATGATGATACATCAAAGAAGAGATGACAAGGATTTTAACTATACGAAAGCATGTGTCTCAGTTGGAGGATCCTTAGAAGCAGGAAGTAAAAGCTTGCCGCCTTTGAAGAAAGTTCAACAGAATTTGGAGTGGGCAAAACCTCAACAACCTGCTGTATCGATGGAAAAAAGGTGGCATATTGCAGGGTCCAATACCTCAGTTTCTTATTCTTTGACATCGTCTCTGCATGTGTCACCTCCACCAGCTAAGGCAGAAACCCGGTATGTTGCTGTTGGAAGTGAATATAAGAACCTTCAGCCAGGAGTAGTTAGGGAACCAGTTGTGATGATGCAGCGACCTCAATCAGTAAACACCAAGCCTGTTCCAGCTACAAGTATAAACTCATCTTCTCCTGGAGCGACAAGCAGTTGGTATCCCACAAATGGTGTTGATACCATGAAGCCCAATGGTATGATGCCTAACGTTCCAATTACAACAAGTCTCAACCCTGGCAATGTTAATTCAAACCAGATGTTCCACCAAATTCAGTATCAACACCAGCAACAGCTTGTTCCCAGCAACATTCCGGCGGTTTCTCCAGGAACAAGCAGAGGAAATGGTTTACGAATTAGAGCAACATCAAATACTGCTGCTGCTGCTGCTGCTTCCTCTCTTGGACTTTTCTCTGGCTTGGGTTCCACTGGTTCGTCAGGGGCCTCATCTCCAGTAGACTGGAGCACTGCTGGCTCGATGGCACATTTAGACTATAGCAGCATAGACTGGAGTATGGATCGCAGTTTATCATCACCAAGCCTTGGTGGATTGTGGGTGGGTCCTGGTTCTTTAAAGAATGGCAGCGAAATCTATGATTCAAATCGTTCTGAGTTGGGCGTTCAGTTAGCTTTAAGATCAGCTACCAGTGGCAATGGTGCCTCCATACCAAGATTGATGGATGGTGGAGCTGCAAATGCTGAAACACCTGCTTCTGGTTCCCATGACTGGACTTCCCCATTTGAAGGGAAAGATCTCTTTATCTTACCCAGACAGTTTGTTTCATCTCCTTCGCTGTAGAGTGTAGGGGATTCGATTTCATCAATAAATTGGAAAAAAAAGAAAAAGAAAACCTCAAAAAATGTGTTTGGATTTCATGTTGGTTCTTGTTCTGGTTCTTATGATGTTTGTTCTGTTTATTCAATTGCCTCCATATTCTTGTGGGAGAAGCAACCAAGCGTCCTTTGCTCGAGTCTTTTCTTCTTCCCTTCACTTCTAATTGCATTAGACGCTCGGACCATTGCAAGGGCTTAACAGGAATTGCACTAGTGGCGCCTTTCCTTGTTATGAGAGGAGAGGCTTAACATTTAGGTCAGGTTCGGTCTGATCCGACTTGATGTTAACAGATTTTTTGCCGTATCAGGCTCGAAGTCTGAAAGTGTCCAATGCCATTCCCACTGAAGATCAGAGTTCCTGCTTTGCACAAAAACTTAAAAGAGGCTTAAGATCAGAGTTCCTATATTGAACAGAAGCTTACTCAATTCTGAAAATGGTAAAAGCCTATGAGGTATTCCGTAAGTCTAAAAACTTTTAATAGTACGCAGCTTTATTCTTAATTAGTAGAAAAGTTATTTTCAAATGATTAATACAAATGAAAAAAAACAACGAAACTAGTAAATTACAATAAATTCCTTTCATTCTGATTTTGAGTTAAAATTAAAAATTTTATTAAATTTAAATAAGAAAAAGTATTTTTAGCAGAAATAAAAATACGAGATCATAATATCATTTATTAAATAATTAATCAATATAAATCTATATATGAGACAAAATAGAACTTGTATCAACGTGGTACGTGTCTGATGCGACATGCCAGGTTGTCTTATAAAGCACCAACTCCATCAGGTAACCAAAAAATATTTTGCCAAACTGGACCACAAACTTTTTATTCTTTAATTTAAATTTTTATGATAAAATTATAAAATTCATGGTTTTAATTACTTATTAAATACATTTTTATAAACATTGAATAAATTACAAACAAATAATACATATTAGATATTTTCTTGTAAACAAATAATACACATTAATTCAATAACATCAAATAACACAAATTCATTACACGAAATCTAAAGTTGCAAGCATCATCCTTCGAATAGGACAACTTGGGACCCAACCTTTTTGTTTTGTTGTGTAGGTCTGTAGGAGAACATCTTTGGATTATGTACAGGATTGTGATCTGTCGTCAATAATGATTAGGACCAGACCCCTGTTTTGTCTTTTTTCTATGGTTTCGGTTCCTCTCTGTTGGAACACTACGAACCCTTCTGTGAATTATCATAATATTACGATAACATATGGTTTTATTATCATAACGTTTATTTTATTTATAATTATTACAATTCATAAATATACAGCAACTCTGTCATATATAAACATTTATCCAATAATTGACACGCGATTTTGCCAGCTTTAATGCAACAATAGTTAGATTAGGAAGATCTTTCCATTCAAGAAAAATAATATGTTTTTGGATGTAAAACTCTTCCTAACAGCTCAATCCAATAACGAATTCATAATAATGTGATGATGGACATGAATTGTTATGAGTTGTACTTTGGATAATTCAGTTTGACTATTGGTTTTGTTTGTGTAGTTCTACTAGATTCAGAATTCAATCATGAGCTCAGGAGTTAATTCGATCTTCATTTTCATACAAATGAAATGACTTCTTCTGAAATTTATCAAATTGGCTAGTAAATTGTAAAGTCTATTGGTTAAGAAAAGAATAACCTAGGGTTGGCAAAATTGGATATTTAATTTGATCGAATTTTGATTTCTGTCTAACTCTATTTTAACGTATCAAACTAATTCGACTCAATTTATCAAAACGAAGTTATTTTAATATAATTAATCATAATAATATTATTTTAATTCAAAATTGAAAGTAAATTTAATTAAATAGAACTTAAATTATTTGACTAAATTTTGAGTCACAAAAAAAAGAGTTGGTATTATCATTTTTAATAAAACCAAAACCCAATAAATAGCCTTATTTTTAAAAGCAAGGAAATATAATTATATTGGTAATTAGTTCATTTTTTATTAGAAACAGAATTATATAAATGCTCCTAATAACAAGAACAAAGTCAATGAACCCTATGTTACATAATAGTCCAAGTAAGCATAAAGAATCACATCAAGATCATTGAAGATTTGCAATGTGAACAAGGTGAGTAACCATCTTATATATTTAGATCGGTGGGCAATGATAAGAAATATATTGCTTCTTTACTCGAAACCTTAGACATAGTGTCTCAATCGATGTCAGGTTGGTTTTTGTTTAAGTCAATCCATCTTGCTTCAGAAAGGCTTTCTGATGGATAATGAGACAGTCTTAAGTAAAGACAAAATGTTCACACGTGGGTAGGAGATGCATTCGTGCATCAGAATTCGACTATAATAAGGGAACATCATCGTTTGTTGTTGGATAGAAAACCAGAATAAAAACCATTTTAGCACTTCCAAGAAAATGGTAATCCTGTGATTGTTCTTCAATACTTGGATAAACCAGAATCTAGTCAGCTGTCAGAGAGTTGGGTTAAAAGCTAATATTGATCAACCACAAGTTCTTGGGTACCTATAGGTCTGAGTTTGGTTTTAGTTTTCAGGCTAGAGTGTTGTAATATAGAGAAGGAATTGGTGCACCGATCAGGAATTCCTTCAGGGTCTTCATCTAAAGGAAACAAAGAAGCTTCCTCATGGATACAGCATCAGCTAGATGGTTCACAGACCTGGTAATGTTCATCACTTGCCACATAAGTTCAAGGATTTTGATTATAAGATCCAAGTCTCTTTTTCTTGCGATTCTAATTAAATCCCGACTTGATTATGAGATGTGTGGAGCCATTTATTTGTTTTCTTTTGAGTTGATCATGGTCTTACTTTTGCAGAGTATGGACGATTACCAACTCATTTCTCAGTGCAATATCAGCTCCGTCGACGGGTTCATCGCCCAAAATATGACAACTTCAGTTGGAGAAAATCTCCATAAATCTTTATCTTTGGATAGACATTCCTCTTACCCTAATCTAAAAACTCATATCATAAGCAATCCCGCTTTAGATGTTACTCGAAATAGCTTTGGGAGGCCATCTAAACAGCAGAAAACCAGCAGCTGGAACTCAGGCATCACAGCTGAACAACCATCAACACCCTCTTCTACAACCTTTCAGATTCTTTCTTTTGAGGCCACAGTTTCACCAACAAACGATTCCCAGGAGCTACTCAGGGGTCTAGGCTTCAACCTGGACCCAAAGGAAGAGGCTTTGTCTCCAGGGAACATGAACTTTCAGCCTTTTATTTCGAAGGTTTCTTATGAAAACCAGAATCGTTACGAGTCAAGGAACAACCAAACAAGTAACAAGAGGTCTAAATCCACGTCTATGACTAGAAATCCTTCGCTTGCACATGACCATATTATGGCCGAGAGAAAGAGGAGAGAAAAGATTAGCCAGCGATTCATAGCACTGTCGTCCATTGTTCCTGGCCTGAAGAAGGTATTATGGATTCATAGTACTATTCTCTATACATGGCACCAGAACGATTTACGTCATGATTATTATTATTTTTTTCAGATGGACAAAGCTTCTGTCCTTGGAGATGCTGTCAAGTATGTAAAACAACTTCAGGAAAGAGTCAAGGAACTGGAAGAGCAGACCCAGAAGCAAACTGTGGAATCAGTGGTTCTTGTCAGGAAGTCTCATCTATCTGCCGATGACGACTCTTCTTCATGTGACGATTCAAACTCTGGTGGTCGCTTCAATTCGGCTCTCCCGGAGATCGAAGCAACAGTTTCCGACAAGGATCTACTCATACGAATACACTGCGAGAAAAGAAATGGTGTTCTTGCCAAAATACTAAATGAAATGGAGAATCTTCATGTTTCTATTGTTACTACCAGCGTCCTGCCATTTGGAAATTCCACCCTTCATATTACCATAGTTGCTCGGGTACGTACTGTTTTCCAATGCCCTTTTAGAAGCTAATTACATATCAGTGTCTCAACTGAGATTCATTCACACCATATAAGTACATGAACATCAAATATATGTGTTTACAAATTCATCTTTTAAGTGCGCCTTGTGGAAAGAATAGTGTCAAATTAACTTTAAAAACAAATATGATCTTATCGTCCCTAGAAAATGGTTCGGTTTTATGAGTTCTGAGTGATACAGATGAAACTATGTTTCTGCAGATGGATGACGAGGAAACGATGACAGTGAAGGATTTGGTTAGAAATCTAAGACTGGCTGTTCTGAAGTTCATGTGAAGAACTGATAAGAATCAAAATTCACTCCGTCCAACGAAGTTACATGTAGTTTCCGAAATCTAAGCCTACTACATATCCGAATCGCCATTAAATATTATCATAAGCTTGTGTTTGCCGTGAAGTTGCAATGTTGCATAGACCAAGTAGGTTATTCGCTTCACTTTTTTGCGTGGTTGAGGGTTGACCGCATATTCCTGCTGTTATCCAGGCGCACGTTGCTTAGGAGTTCGATCCCGTACTTGTCTTTTTTTTTTTTCCCTTGTTTGTCCTTCCTGGACTCCATTGTACGTTGTTCTTGAGATTTGAATATAAAGTACTGTCAAAGTCCCTGTAAATTCCTCGGTATAATCAAATTAGCTCACTATACTTGCATCTTTCCCAATTACTTGGTATCCAACGTGGAGGTGTTTGTTTGATTCGCAGATGATAACGACTGATATCAATAAAATACATAGTAAAAACATTACATTTGAGCTTTCATTTTGCTACCACCTCTGACTGGAGCCTGAATTTTCTGTCCAATTTTATGGTGTCTTATTCTGTTCTATAAATTTCAGATATTTATTTATGTGAGTCCCGTGTGAATCCCACATAAATAAACACGAGACCCGCATAAATGAATGACTGAGATTCATGGGACAGAATAAGACACCGTAAAATTAGACAGAGGATCTTATCCCCTCTGTCTGTGGATCTCGTCTGATTGCTAAGTGCTCCCATGGATTCAAACTTTACCAAGCGCCCAGACAATTCACACAATGATCATCAGAATTATGAGAATAATGGTCCCACTAATAAGAAAATTCGCACAAGGAAACGAGAAGAAGACCTACCCCCTCAACACAACTCACCATCTCCAGAGAGACCCAGCTATAGTGTAGCGGTCACCGGCCTTCCCAATACCTCTACAACCGAATGGCCTACAAAAGACCTTGTCGAAATAGAAAAGGGGGATATCAATTTGATCCCAGGCAAATTTGGATTCGGAATTGAATTATCCAATTCCTTCAAATGCCGCCTCGATAAAAAGTGGGAGCACGCGATCGTTGTTAAGCTTCTCGGACGCCGAATTGGTTTTAATGTGCTACAGACCAGACTATCATCTTTGTGGAATCCAATCGGGCTGATGAAAATTGTCGACATTGAAAATGAATTCTTCTTAATCAATTTCTTGAACGTTGATGATTACATCCACGCTCTTACCCAGGGTCCATGGATCCTCTTCGGTCACGTCCTCTCGGTGCAGCCCTGGACCCTAACTTTTCGACCCTCCTCTGGTAAGATCTCACACGTAGTCGCCTGGGTGAGATTTCCGGAGTTGCCAATTGCCCATTACCACCCCTCCATATTATCTGCGCCTGGAAACTTGTTGGACGAACCGTGAAGATAGACGCGACCACCCAGCAAGCACAGCGAGGCAAATACGCTTGAGTGGCGGTGGAACTTGACATCACACAACTAGTCCGGCCCATCGCCGAGCTCGACAACGAACAGATACAGGTAGCCTATGAGGGATTACCCCAAATTTGTCTATCTTGTGGACGGATTGGCCACGGGGTGATGAGCTGTCCCTCCAGACCCACATCAGCAGAGAACCAGCATACACCCAACCAACGCCCGGTTGGAAACCCTTCCGATCACCCACCGAACCCCTAACCAGACCCACCATTGTTCGAACAGCACGTCGAAACGTATGGACCCTGGGTCCAAGTCCAACGGCGTCATCGTCTCACGAGTCAGCTACCGATGGATACACTACGTGAAAAAGGCAAATCTCCTCTCACCAACGTCGTGCGAGACTCGAGGTTCCAACCTCTGACAGACAACGGCAACAACACCGCAGAGACGTCTCCTCCTTTGACTCGCGCCCATAGCCCTCCAAAATTTTCTCAGACTCGCGTGGACATGGACTCCTGCAGCTCACATGTGAGTCCACCGAAGTCAAGGCCAGGAAGCAGGTCCAGTCCAGCAGCTGCCTGTGGGCCTGCAGGCCAAAGCCCCAAGACTCCCAGCCCTCACGCACTAGGCCTGAAACTTAACACCCTTACAGCCCAGGATCCTCCCCAAGCCCACTCCCCTTTGCCAAGGAAGGAGGCTAACTCAATTATGCCCATTAATCCCCCACATATTGCCATTTCCATTCCCTCCCACCAGGACTTAATTATACAGGATCCATCACTTGCTCCAGCTATCCAAGCTAATTTAGATAGTTGCGCAGTGGAGGATGACATGCATACAGACGAATCCCCACCTTCATATTTGCATGACCAACACCTACCACCACCGACAAAACCTTCAGATCCCGAGCCTCACGTTATTTCGCCTCAAAAGGATACGGTGATATTAGACTCACAGATGGATGAGATGTCCCAAAATCCCCTCGATACCACAGAAGTTGGTCCTATGGAGGTCTCCAGCATCTCCCCTGATCACTAGAGTTATCCTCCCCTTTCCCAAATCCCTTTTTATGTCTATCTTTATCTGGAATTGTCAAGGAGCTGGCGGCAAGAAATTCAAACCGATTTTTAAGAATTACGTCAGGATCCATAAACCCATGCCCGTGGTGTTGATCAAGACTAGAGTTAGTGGAATCCGAGCTCATAATATTCTCAAATCCTTACCTTTCTTTCAATCTTACCGAGTGGAAGCAAATGGGTTTTCTAGCGGAATTTGGCTTCTTTGGAACTCTGATATCGTTGTGAACATCCTGCTTGCCCATCGACAGTTTATCCATATGAATATCACATGGGAGACTACTTCTTCTGATTTCACGACCATTTACGGAAGCCCCACCTATTCACTTCAGCATTTTCTATGGACGTAGTTGCGAAAAATAGCCAACATTACTTCCCAACCGTGGCTCATAGGTGGCGATTTCAATGCAAAATTAGAAAGCAGCGACAAGCGCGGAGGGGCTACCATTAACCCCCAGTTCAGAGACTGTGTGCACAACTGCCAGCTCTATGATTTGGGTTTCAACGGGCCAAGGTTTACTTGGAGACGCGGCCAACTTCTCGCTAGACTAGACCGAGCGTTGTGCTCTACTAGTTGGGTTAACTCTTTCCCCCACACTATGGTCACCCACCTTCCATTCCTCAAATTGGATCATTGACCCCTTCTTATTCAGATCCAACCTAGGTCGATCAGGCCTTCGAACACTCGTCAGTTTCGTTTTCAAGCTGCCTGGCTCACTCATGAAGGATTTACCCACACCGTCCATGATCATTGGAATCCCGCGCCTCCTAAGTTGTGTGGCGCTCTGGGGAACCTTGCTATTCACTTGCAGCATTGGAATCACACTACCTTTGAGAACATTTTTCATCGCAAGAAGCGACTCATGGCCCTGCTGGCAGGCATTCAAAAGTCCCTAGAAGACGCGAACTCTGATTCCCTTCGCGAGCTGGAAGCTTTCCTTCGTACAGAGCTGGAACAGGTCCTTTACCAGGAGGAGTTATATTGGCACCAACAGTCGCGCTGCCAGTGGATTGCGCAGGGCGACAAGAATACCAAGTACTTTCATGCAGTGACCACTGCCAAACGCCGCCAGACTCACATAAGCTCTATAACCGATGAACACGGCAGGAATCATTCTGACACAGCTAGCATCCGACAGACGGCCAAGGCCTACCTTGAAAAGCTGTTTTTGGTTGCTTCTTCGATCCATACGCGCCTTTCACTGCAAGGTCATTTTCCCCCCCTCTTGAACAGAGCCACTCAGGACTTAGCTAGTCCTCTCATTCCTTCTGAGGTCAAATTGGTCATTTTTGACTTGGCCCCGAATAAAGCGCCTAGGTATGATGGATTTCACGTTTTATTCTGAACTCAATCGCACCATCATGATTCTTATCCCCAAGATCCCCTCCCCGACGTCGATTACTCAATTCCGTCCCATTCCTATGTGTTCCGTGGTTTATAAAGCTATTACGAAGATCATCGTTGACCGGTTGAAACCCCATCTCCATTCGCTTGTTGCTCAGACCCAAGCCAACTTTGTTCTGGGGTGCCAAATTACTGATAACATTATCTTGGCACAAGAAATCATTCATACCATGGCACGAAAAATAGGCGCGAAGGGTTTCCTGGCTATCAAGGTGGACTTGGAAAAAGCGTACGATCGCCTCTCTTAGGATTTTATCCACGATACCCTCATTGATCTTGGTCTTTCGAGCTCGTTGATCTCTCTCATTATGAAGTGTATTTGTTCGACGACCATGCAAGTGAACTGGGAAGCGGAACTTAGTGACACCTTCACCCCCACTCGAGGAATCCATCAGGGAGACCCGATATCTCCCTACCTTTTTGTCTTGTGCATGGAACGTCTAGGTCATCTCATCAATTACTCCATCGCCCAAGGACAATAGAAGGCCATCAGAATTAGCAGACGGGGTCCTCCCCTTTCACATCTCTTCTTTATAGATGATCTCATCCTTTTTGCTGAAGCTTCTGTCGACCAAGCCGCTGTTATTCAGGAAGTGTTGAGCATGTTTTGTACAGCCTCAGGGCAACGGGTTAACCAAAGAAAATCTCGATGCTACTACTCCAAAAATGTGCCCCCACCGCTTGCTAGACACCTGAGCAAACAGCTGGGTTTTAAACAAACTACCGACTTGGGCCATTATCTTGGAGTTCCACTGCTCCACGAGAAAGTCCATAAACGAACGTACCAACACATCCTTGATAAAGTTGAACAACGGTTTTCCGGCTGGTCTGGTAACCTGTTTTCGTTGGCAGGTCGGGCCACTCTAACTGAAACTGTTATTGCTGTGCTCCCTCTTTACACAATGCAGACGGTTCGTCTACCTAGAAGCCTGTGCGACGACTTGGAAAGACTGATGCGCAACTTCTTGTGGGGTTCCTCTCAGGGCACAAAGAAGATACATCTGGTCCATTGGGATAAAGTTTGTCAATCTAAGGAGCGGGGCGGCTTCGACATTCGCAGTATCTGCGAAACCAATGATGCCTTACTTACTAAACTAGACTGGGCTCTGATTTCGAAGCCGAATGTGCTTTGGGTGCGCGTCTTTGCAGCGAAATATAATTTTGATGCGGACAATCCCCCTGCTGCCCTTAAAACGAGTGGCAGCTTGAGGACCTAGCGGAGCATAGAAGGCACGGTCTCCAATGGGTTATTTGTGATGGCTCTAAGGCTAGATTTTGGATAGATCCCTGGGTGGAAGTTGTAGGTCCTCTCATAGCCCACACTCGGCGGCCCTTACCTCCGGAAGCACATGATCTACGCGTTCAACACTTTGTGGATCCGGCAAGGTAATTGGCGATGGACTGAATTTCAATTCCTTCTCCCCAACTTTATTTGTTTGACCATTGCCGGCATTTTACCGCCCCCGTCACAGTTCGGGCCAGACAAACGGATCTGGGGAAAGTCTGACTCGAGACAATTCACTTCTGCTTCTACCTATGCCATGCTTAAGGATCCTCCCCCCCACGATTCGAGCAGCCTCTGGAAACTCATCTGGCACTGGAAAGGTCCTCAACGCATCCGCTCTTTTCTTTGTCCATTTGGACAGGATTGACTTATGACTAACCAAAAACGGCTCCGCTGTAGACTGACTTCAAATTTGGCGTGCCATCACTGCTAAGCCGACGAGTCCTCCCTTCATGTGATGCGTGACTGCCCCAAAGCGAGGAGTGTGTGGCTTCAATTCCCTCTGCCAGTCAGCAATTTTTTTACTCTTCACGGCCAGGAGTGGCTTCACAACAATCTTCAACTGCACCAGATCGGGTTTGGATTTGATTGGCCCCTAATTTTTGGTACCGCTTGCTAGTTCATTTGGACCTGGAGAAACAAGTCTTTATTTGATCCACAATACGCATTGGATCCACCACGCAGAGATATGGCACAACCGTGCCTTTCCGGGTCGACATTCCTGACAAGAGCATCTCATTGAATGGAGCAAACCGATTCCGGGTTGGGTGAAATTAAATACTGACAGGCTTGTAAACATTCCACCTTATCGGCCACAGTGGGAGGCCTTGTTCGGGATAGCTCGAGCACTTGGTTAGGCGGTTTTGTTCAGAACATCGACTGGTGCTCTTCGGTTTCTACAAAACTTTGGGGCGTCCTTTCTGGACTGAACCTCGCTTGGGACTTGGGACACCGCAACATAATTTTAAAGCTTAACTCTCAGATAGTGATGAGGATTTTGTCGGACTCCACCAAACGCACTATGTCGCACAATCCCCTCATCATGGGCATTAATGAATTGCTTAATCGCAACTAGGTCGTGATCCCCCGTCATACTTACTGCGAAGGAAATCGATGTGCAGACTGGCTCGCTAACTATGTTGTTAATTTTGACATAAGGGTTACCACTTTTGTACATGCACCCTCATGGTGCAACTCGATCATCGTAGAGGATATTATTGGGATTAGCCTCCCACGTCTCATTATGTAATCTGTAGCGTTTGTTCCCTTTTAATCAAAGAAAAAATCATTACATTTGAGCCAATTAAATATTTACTATATTACGATTTTTAAAGTTAAATTAAAATATTAATTTACTATAATAAATTTAATTATTTATTTAAATTTAATTTAATTAGTTTAAATTAAATTTAAGAGGTGAATTGAATTATAATATTGGCAACATCATACTAAGGGGACATTTGGTTCACAGAGGGAAATAAGAATGAAAATAGGAATGAATATAGTAAGGAATGAGAATGAAGTATAATTAACAATAAATCCCATTCCTCTAGTAATTCAGAGGAATGAAGTATTGCTAAAATTGGGGGAATGAAAGTGTTACCTCTGTTGATACCAAATATGAGTTTTCATTCCATATTCATACCATTTTTTTCATTACCCCCAAACAAGCACCCCCTAATATTTGAACGAGCTAGATAACTTTTCGCTTTTATCATATAATTTTTTTCTCTTATTCTAAATACATTGATTATTGTATATTTTAAATATTTGATATGAAAATCCATGCGAAAAATGATGTCACATATTCTATTTATATCTTATTTTTCACATTTTTATCAATTATATCAATAAAATATTAACAAAAATAAAGTTTTTAATTTTATTTTGAAATTTTAAATATTTCATTAAAAATTTTAGAAATTAAATAATTTAAAAAATTAACACTTTACAATTCATTATTACCAATTTTGAGCAAAATTGTTATGAATACTTTTGCTACTGTATATATGTGACAATGAGCATGTGTATTAGAAATTAATCCATCTTCAACGTATGCGAGCTTACTTCTTAGGACCATGATGTGGATAAGTATAAAACACAGGTCAGTGTGACACAGGATGATGACTTGACCAATGTCGCGGTTAATTAATCTGAATTAATTTAAAAAAACAACTCCAAAATAAGGTGAATTAATTCACATGGTAAAGAATTTAATTGCATAATTAATCCAAATTAATTAAAAATTTGAAAAAAAAGTTTTAGGTTTAAAATATTCAATATGTATGAAACCGTCATAACATCAACTAAAGATTGAATAAAATTAAAAATTTGAAATATGATTAAGAGAGATTAGTGTTATTTATCGAAAAATTAAAATTTAATTAAAAATATTGGTAATTAATTTATTTTAATTTATAATAATATATTAATTAATAAAAATTAAATAATAAATTAATAG
>JANIPM010000233.1:6184510-6196431 GCA_027478405.1 Erythroxylum cassinoides
TCACTTCAATGTCTTTTTTAAAATAAAGACGAAGATTAGACAAATATTTATAGGTAATTAATGAGGTGCGTCTCAATATGCCAAATCTAATACTAAAATTAAGGTTTCAAAAGATTTATACTTCAACAATAGCAATAACAACATCTAATAAGAATTTCACAGATTTAGATAGAATATTGTAGATAAAATAAAAAAATAAAGACATAAAAATTAAATTAAAATTGATATTAGATTATTATAAAAACGATGTCTTAAAAAACTTGAAATAGAATTAAAGAAGAAATATCGAAGTTGAAATTTAATTAAAAATATATTATTAAATAAAAATAAATTAAACCAAAAAATTTGAATCAACCAAAAAGATGAAATGAGCTTATAAAGGAATTTATAACATTTAAAATATGTATTTAATAAAATTGTATTTTTATTTTTTATTAAATATTTTTATCCACTAAAACTTTGTCCTAAATCCAACATTAGACTATGATTTCTCCCACAATTGGTCAACTATGAAATCGAGTACACCTCAACTTAAAATGGTAATGCAACTGTCAACAAATTCTTCGTTGTCAAGAACGTAAACACTAAAATTGGTCCCAGAGCCGCCATTAAAACCGTGTGTTCAAGGTAGTCGACCGTACGGATCCAATTTTAGACTCGAAGATAACATCTCCAACACCACACCTGCGATGGCTTCCGCCGAGGTTCCTCTTTAGTCATGTTCACCACGTGCCCTAACTTTCCGGAGCTCCCAATAAATTCTCGTCAGTTTGGCACATGCAATGTAAATGTTGAGCTCCGACCACAACACCATACATGCAATATTATCATAACCTTGTTTTCTTCTATACTTGTATATTGTTTATGGGTTACTATTAAAGATACTATCTCACTACAATAGCTTAAACTGTTGTGTGAGACTAATTTAATTGATTTTTTTTATATATTTACTAACACACTCCCTCAAGTGAAAGCCTTTTGAGCTTGAAACTTGCACATGCCTATTTTACCTTGTGCTTAATTTAATTAAAATAGGTGGGTGATAGGATTCGAATTCATGACCATTTGGTCATTGAGACTCTAATACTATATTAAGTGACTGTTTTATCACAATAGCTTAAGCTGTTGTGTGATGTCAATTTAATTAATTTTATATATTCACTGACAATTACCTTTCTTTCTACTTTTTCTACTTTTGACGGCAATGTTGTCAATTTATAGACGCTAAGAGAAGAAATAATGTACTTGATTGGATCTAACCACTTTTAACCACTGAGAATCACTTGATCCACGGCAACAACATAAATGTAACTACCTCATTGTAGCGCCTTAAGTCTAAGCCGAATTAATAGTAATTATTAGAATTTAGGATAATTACAATTTTAAAAATAATTAATAATCTTTTTATATTTATAAACACTTTCATCACTTTTTTAATATATTTTTTGGGTAAAATTTCACACAGCTTAACACATCACAATCTTGCAATTAAACTTCACGAATGAAGTTTGCATGTCAGCACAGTGTTGCCACAATAATGATTTATTAGACAAAACAAATGATTTCACAAATCACACATCAGTGTTTAGAAAAGCCAACAAACGTGCTTAGGCTACATGAAAAATAGCTATCTATGATGGATTAGATTGTGCTAAACACGTATTATTACCTTCATCTAAGTGATGCAGGTTTGTCAATGGTGCCAGCTTGTTTCCAGTTTTCTGTCATCAAGAACTTCAAGCATTGCTTTATCATAAATTATGCCTAGCTATGGCCCATACTTATAGCTCCTCGATTCCTCCATAATGCCAGATGCACCCCAGTTTTATAGAATAACAAATGAATTATTCATCCGTAATATTGAAAAAGGAAGAAAATATTTATAAAAGAAACATTACAAAGCTAAGAGATATATGAATTTTCAAAACCCTTTTTGACTTTTAATGCTAAATGTCATCTTGTTCTTCAACTAGTTGTAAAATCTAATCAGTTATGAGGAATTTGTATATGTATTTATAGTTAACCACTATATGGGAGAATAGTAACCGGAATTATAATAAATACAGTGGGAAGTGAAAATGAATATAAATTTTATTTTTTACTATATTAAATATACAGAACGTTGCCTCAAAAGAGGATATATAAAAATACTATTTATTTAATCATAATTTATGACCATCCATCTTTTTCCATTCTTTAGTCGTTAATTTCTTTTCGTACCAACTAATCAAGCACCGGACTCCTTAATTGTATAGTTAACCTTTTTAATCAATACTTACTAGTTTTGTAAGACATTGAGGTTTGATTAGAGGTAGAAGATCGTTGAAATTAATAGTTTGTGAATTTTAGGAGGGCACAAGAATTTTACTCTTTGTAAATGGAATATAGTAATTCCCTATGTTTAACTTTAATTACTCGTGGCCGTGTATACTTATACTATACCTAATTGGCGAGTAAAGAATAATCGACGGTCAACAAATGACCAGAACCAAGAACAAGACAAGCCGAACCATTTTCACACGTGCCTGTATAGACCGTGTTCGACGACGAGCCATTGCCTTCCTTCATGTATAAGATGGTTGAAAAGTTGTATCTTTTGGAATACATCAGAAAGGGAAGTCTTAGCTCTCCTGTCTTCTTGGTCTTCAGTGAAGAAGGTAAGCTTTCAACTCCGGTATAACCCCTTTAGGACTGTGTGTCTGTGTTGAACAAACAATCCAATCTTCCTGGAGATGCATTCATCCAGTAGCTATCTTTCTCCAGAAATAAAATTTCAACCTGGAATTTCTAGCTTTACGAGTGAGTGTTTTGTTTTTCCTTTAGTGAACATCTGGGAAAATAGCAAGAAAATAAAGTTTTTCGTTGTCTTGAAGTTATTTTGCATCTGTAAATTCCTTTAATTTCTTGGGTCGGTCTTCTTTTTTTCTTTCCTTTTCTGCTTTTATGTTAAAGATGAAGAACAAATTTGATGCAGAATTCGTGTAATGGACTCGTAAACTGATTAGAACCTTTCTGGGTCTTCTCTTCCTCTCAAAGTTGAAGTTTCTTCTGCACGTTTTTGATTCCTTCTGGTTTACTTTCATAAGCATATGGAATATATGTTACTATATAAAAGATTCTGAGATCTGAAATCATTGAATTACAAGTATCAGGTGCTCCAAATCTAAGTTTCAGCGTCTTGGTTTATTTCTTCTAGCAGGGTCTTGCAGGCCATCGTCAAAGAAACATTCAAGGTAGCTTTAATGGAACTTTCATCAGCAAATTGGTTGCCTGAACAGGTAAATATCATTTGCAAGTTAAGAAGATTATGAATTTCTCATCCAATTTATAATTTTTGTCGCTTTTTTCATTTATTTTCTTTTTGAATTTCAATTCACAGGGAACGGAAGATGCAGCTTTTGATTATCATTACCCATTGAGTCCTTTTGATTCAATGGATCATCTGAATTTTCAGTCCTTTTATTCCAACGGCTACTCCACAAACGACGGCCAGAATTTCAACTTCCAACCCACACAAAACTTCACCGATGGATCAATTCAGATTTTAGAAACTGAAGTTGAGAGGCCTACGAAACAGCTAAAGACCAACAGCTGGAGCTGTTGCACCACAGACCAAATATCTTCCAAGTCTTCTCCTTCTTCATCATCTCAGATCATCTCTTTCGAGAACTCAAGTTCCTCTCCGGCTACTTCTCAATACTTCCGTGACTCAAACGCAAGGACCAAGACTAAGATTGGAACCTACGAAGATGTGAACTACTCCTCTTTGATTTCCAATGGTTCCACAAACTATGGTCAGGGTGCAATGAGTAGGACTCCTGTACATGCAAATGACCATGTAATGGCCGAGAGAAAGCGGCGTGAGAATATCAACCAGCGATTCATTGCTCTTTCAGCTATTGTACCTGGACTAAAGAAGGTATAAATTAACTGTCTACTTGTTTCAGGGATTTACATGAAGAATTGATAAGTAATGCCGGGATTTTGCTGGTAATACATCCGGAATTACGTACCATAATTGCAGACTTCGATTGTTTCGATATTATTACCATAAAAATTACATTTACATGATGCAATTTACTTACGACTTTGGTTGTGTAAAGCTATCGATTTGCATGTAAAGTTAACCTATATTGCTGCTACTTTCCTCTGGTGTAGATTAGTGAGGCACAAAGTTCATCACAACTTGCATTAGTTCACTAACATATAGTTAGTCTCTGCTGTGTCAATTATAAATGCAAGTCTTAAAGGTTAACTTTCCAATCTGACTGTTTTCCCAGGAAATAGATTCTCATATAGTCTTCGGTTTTGCAGACGGACAAGGCGTCTGTTCTTGGAGACGCTGTTAAGTACTTGAAACATCTTGAAGAACTTGTGAAGACACTTGAAGAACAAACTACTAATAAATCATTAGAATCAGTAATCTTCGTGAAGAAGTCTCAAGTATACATTGGCAATGAATCATCTTCATCTGAAGGGAACTCTGATGGCTGCTGCATCCATTCCCTGCCTGAGATAGAAGCGAAAGTTTCAGACGGTGATGTGCTTATAAGAATCCATTGCGAAAAGCAGGAAGGAAGCTTACTGAAAATTCTAAGCGAAGCAGAAAAGTTCCACCTAAATGTTACAAGCACCAGTGTCATACCATTTGGGAGTTCCACCATTAACATTACCGTTATTGCCCAGGTGAACTTTCTGGTTTCCTTTCAAATTCATACTGCTTCTTCAACTTAACATATTTCACAGACATCAAAAGGTTTGGCGGTTCAATCCCACCTCAACTGTTTCCTTTTAAACTCATTTCTTGCAGATGGATGTGAAATCCTCCATCACAGTCAAGGATCTCGTCAGAAACCTACGACAGGCTCTACTGTAGTATTTCGCTCAACCGAAGATAGAAATTTTTAGGCTGTTACTTTTTATCTTCCTTTTTTCTAAGACCTCCTGAAAGAAAGATCTGCCAGTGACTGTCACCATTTTTATTTCTGGACCACCTGCAATGTGTTGCTCTTGCTATGAGGCTGCTTCCATTTTCATGCACCAAGAGGGTTTTCGATGATATGTTCGTCCTTTTTGCGTGGTTGACCAGTTGGCCACGTTTAGTTTTCCCTACGTCTTGAAGATGAGTCTTGCAGCTTTTTTGGGAGATGGGTAGGGTTTCAGACTTTTCAAAAGAAATAGCTCTTTCTTTACCCACCCACTTACCCTTTTTCAAATCAAGCAGGCGACTTTCCTTCTTTTAGGGGTTTGGTGTGTTTTTTAAACCCTGGAGGTCAAAATCTAGGGACTGTGTTTCAATTTCACTGTACTCTTCTTCTCCATCTTTCTAATTATATCATAGTTTCTAGTATTTTAGGTCATGTTTTTATATGTTTGTGAAACACGTAATCTAAATGCAAAATGAATAAATCATTAAATGAAACCATTCGCTTTCCTAGCAACCCACCGAATTGGACTGTTTTTGAAGGTCAAAACGAGAAGCAAAGCATGAATCGTCCACTCCCTCGTCTAAATTCCACAGAAATTGGAGCTGTTCCTACAAATAAATTATCAAAATCAAGCTTCTACGCGCTTAAGACATCTAAACACGGAGAAAAAAAGTCATGAATCGTCCACTTCCTCATCTAAATTCCACAGAAATTGGAGCTATTCCTTCAAATGAATGGTCAAAATCGAGCTTCTCCGTGTTTAAGGCATCGAGACATGGAGGTCTTAAAGGAAGAAGAAGAACACTCCCGACCAACTAAATGGAATTTGCTTAGACTTTTTGACCCATTTGGTCTTTGCTTATGAAATGGTCGGTGATCCAACTGTTTCCAAGTTTAGACTTGACCTGTGAGCCGAGTTAAGGATCCGTATATAACCTCCTTAGCCATGCTGCTTGACATGCTAATGATGTTGCTGTAACCTATTTAACTTCCGACAATGACAATGCTATAGTATGTTGCTTCTTTAAGCTCCACGAAACATCACCTAAGCTAAAAGAAACACATGACTTGATGTACACTTTCTATCATCCAAGCAACCTGCCCAATTACTGTTAGTAAATCCAACCAATTTAAAATATGCTACTTTAGTGTGTCAAATACCAAAACTGATAATAAGGAGCTTCTCATTTACATTCATGTGTGTAGGAGTAGTCTTACGATTCAGCATACCAAAATATTTTGAGATGATCAGCTCCATATTTTTTTAGAAATAAAAATTTCATCTTTACTTTGATTAACTTCAAATTCCATCTTTACTTTGATTTACTATAATTTCAAGCAAATAATGTAAACAAACTCAAATCCAACATCCCAAATTTTTTTCGTTATGCAAGACTTAAATTCAATGACAATAGACTCATTAGATCCCATATATACTATGTTATCAACATAGAGATATACCACCAAAAAAATCATATTTACCCTACTTTTTCACATAAAAACTCAGTTCATTTTTGCTCTTTTCAAATTCGTTTTCTTGAAAATAAGAATTAGTTTTCTTATACCATGCTTGTGGGGTTTGTTTGAGGTCATATAAGGCCTTAACCTATATACCTTGCTTTCATTGCCTTTAATATTAAAACATTTATTTTGAGCAACATAAACATCTTTTTTTAGCTCACCATTTAAAAGTACATATTTAATATCAAATTGATATACATGTCAGCTAAGTTAAGCAACTATAGCAAAGAAAGTTCTTACGTAAGCAAGCTACTAGTGATAATATTTCTTCAAAATCAATACCTTGTTATTGTAAGTATCCTTTTACAATCATCTCTGCCTTCTAGTAGATCAATTAATTTTCAAGTTTGATTTTTTTAATTGCATCAATTTCAAATTTCGTTGCTTTTTATCACTTTTCTTCTTTGACCGCATTCTTAAAGGTTGTAAGAACACAATCTGGAAACAAAGCAAAATTAATAATTTCATAATCTTCCATCTAAGCAGGTTGTTTTATAACTCGACAATGAGAGATGACTTCTCCTTCATTAACTTCAGCAGCTAGACGTGAAGTTTTAGGTTGTTGTTTATGTTTCGCTAGACAAGAATGAAGGTGAAGAAGGGTTGCTTATTAGTGTAGATTGACTACTTATTAAAGACCCTGAGAGAGCTGAGCCACTGGTTGTTGAACTGCTGCCATTTAGAGTTGTTTATTCAAGAATTTTTCTTTATTTTTTGGAACATGAACATTTGAGTGTTCTTTACTGTTAGTCTAATTCCAAGTTTCTTCTTTATTAAGGACAACATCTCTACTTATTATTACCTTTCCAATCATCATATTTTATAACTTGTATGCTTTGAACTATGGACTATAACCAACAAGAATGCAATGTTTTGATTTTTTTTTTGTTACAGAGGAAAAAACACTAAAACCAAACTAAACAAACACCCTAACTAACGCAGAGATTTGCGGTACAAAACTCCGTGCTGATTATGATGTAGGTGAGCCGTGACTAGTGTCGGAGGCTCCTAAAGAATATGGAGGCCTAGGCTTGATAACACTTCGAGAGAGGCCAGATTATCTGCACACTGGTCCCCTTCGCGATACACGTGTTGAAACTTCACCTCCCACGCTCGGTGGAGTAGGTCACGGGTACTTGCCACCAAGAAAGAATACTCAGTCGAATGTATAATAGAAGAGGAGAGAATATTGATCACCTCTAACAAATCCACTTCGACGAATCACTCGTCGATATCCAAGCGTCCGGGCCAGGTTAAGTCTTGATTGGACTCCCCAGAGTTCGACAGCTATCAGCAAGGCCCTTCCAATGTGTTGGAGAAATCCCCCGCACCACTGACCATGACAATCCCTAATCTATCCTCCAGTAGCGGTAATGTTTGACCCATATTTTACCGCCCCATCAGTATTTAGCTTGACCCAACCTTCCATCGGTTTGATCCAACTTGTAAGATGATCGGCAGGTAATCCCTGATCTCTATAAACACAGCTTTCCACCACCCTTGCCCTAACTATCCAATTGGTGTAGTCCATAACTGCTCTAGTCCCGTTTGCTGGCCACTCAAAATTAACTTCAAAGATGCTTTTATTATGTCATTGCCACAAAAACTAGCAAGCTACTCCATAAATTATGGTCCAGTGAATCTGCTGTAGTTATGAGTGCTTCATAAGATTGGATTTTACCCACCTCTCCACATCTTGATGAAAAAAATCTGTGTCAACCACTTCTGAGGAAAATTTGCACCAAAAAGCTTTCACTTGCAGACAATCCCGAAGATCATGCAAAGTGGAATCTTCAGTCCCACAGAAATGACATTTGCTATCCATTGTGAGATGTCTAACCACTCGTTGGTGGTTGGTCAGTAGCTTTTGTTTCGCCATTAACCAAAGAAATGCCCTAATCCGCTATGACCTTGCTCCCAATGGTTGCTAAACTCAGGCGTGGTATTGCCTGCGATTAAATTATAGGTAGACTCTGTTGTAAATCTCCCATGATTTGTATGTCCCTAAATTATTGTATCTTCCGCTGTGTTTGCTATATTGAGATGAATCGCCACAATTTCCAGACAAATTGTGGAAGGGAGATACTGATGAAATAGATGCCACTGCCAGAGACCGACTTCATTCATGAACTCCGCAAGTGTAATGTAAAGAGCGCTTGAGGGAAGTAGAGTGGTAACCACTGAAATGAGCAGTCTCCAGTCATTCACCCAATTATCCAACCAGGATAAAACATTCCTCCCATTTCCCTATTTCCACCTTAGGCCTTGGTGAACAAACTGCCAAGTTGCGGAGATGCCTCTCCAAATAACGGAAGCCCCCATCCTATCGAGAGTGAGGAGGATATAGGTGGGGTCTAGTCGATATTTAACCCTTAAGATTCGGACCCAGAAAGCTGTGGGTTGCGTGATTAACGCCCAGCCTAGCTTAGTCAATAGAGCTTCATTTGAAGAGCGAATACGCTTTAAACTGAGACCCCCTGCTTTCGTGGGTTGGCACACTGCATCCCATTTGACTAGATGCATTTTCCTGTGTTTACCCGTTGATCCCCAAATAAAATCTCTCATGGTGTGCTCCAACTCATCGCAAAGTTGTCGTAGGAGTCGCACTGTTTGCATTGTGAAAATGGAAAGGGCCAAAATAACTGATTGAGTTAACGTCACTCTCCCTGCTAAAGAAAAAAACTTTTCCTGTCATCCTGAAAGTTTCTTGAGTGATATGCTAGTAGGTACGCCTCGTGGTACGCTCATAAATCAACGAGACTCCTAAGTATTTCCCAAGATTGTTTGTACTCGTGATGTTCGGGATTTGGCTGAGCCTATGCACCGATGATGGAGAGACATTCTTGGAGAAAAAAATCTGAGTCTTCTCAAGGTTGACTTTCTATTCTGATGATTTGCAAAACACCTCAAGAGTTCTTGCAATTATACGCGTTTGGGACTCTGTAGCTTCAGCAAAAAGGACCAGATTATCAGCAAAAAAGAGGTGAGATATTGGTGGTCCTGTAGAGCTCAGCTTTATCAGTTTCCAGAGTCCTTGTGCCACCATATTTGAAATTATATGGCCTAGTCTTTCTATGCACAACACAAAAAGATAAGGCGATAGTATGCCGAATACCTCATGAGGGGCTGAATGGATTCGTACAAGTACCTTGCCAAGTGACTTGCATAATAACCGTCGTAGCACATAATGACTTTAATTAGATGATCCAAAAGTCCAATGTCTATTAGTGTGTTTTGAATAAAATCCTAATGAAGTCTATCAAATTCTTTTTCCAAATCTACCTTGATCGTAAAATATCCAGTCTTCCCCTTTTTCTTGCGCATCGAGTGAATGACTTCCTGAGCTATGGTGATATTATTGGTTATTTGTCGGCCAGGTATAAAGCTGCATTGAGTCTCCTCCACAAGATGTTCCATCTGATTCTTTAGGCGATTCAAAATGAATTTAAAAATTATCTTATAGAGCACAGAGCAGAGATTAATTAGACAGACGTGAAACATATTAGTAGGAGTGAGGATTTTAGGGATCAAAACCAAGATGGTTTGATTTAAATCCTCTTCCCACCGTCCTAGGCTAAAAACTTCTTTAATGTATTCCGCTACTTTGGGCCCAACTTGCCTCCATTGTTTTTGAAAAATTAAAGCATTGAATCCATCAACCTTTGGAGTTTTATTAGGATTCATATCAAAAATTGCCTTCTTAACTTCGATTTCATGAATCGGCAGATTTAGGTCATGAATCCCATCCTCTGAAAGCGAAGGAAAAGTGCTAGAGATCGAAAAATATGGTATAGGTCCTTTGTCGACAGTATAAAGATGAACAAAAAAATTCCTAGCGATTAGACTTAGTTGATCCGGATTTGATATCTGTGAGCCATTCGAATCAATAAGTCACTCTATCTTCATCTTCTTTCATCTAGCAAGAGTAAGGGTGTGGTAGTATTTAGTATTCCGATCTCCTTTCGAGATCCATTCGCATCGGGCTCATTGGTGCCAAAAAATTTCTTCCTCACATAATACTTGGGTCAGTTCCTCACTCAGCTTATCCTCCAAATCGAGTAAAGAATCCGAGTTGCCAACCGCAATGGCCCTTTGAATGCCCTCCAACTGTGCTAGTAGTCATTTTTTCCTATGGAAAATATTACCAAAATCCAGTTTGTTCCATCTCAAGAGATGTTTGGAGAAAGTATCTAACGATTTACTCATCGTCTCCTTGGCGGGTAACCAATGCTCTGTTACCACATCATCAAAGCTGAAGTGTGTGAGCCAAACATTCTGAAATCTAAAAATTGGGGATCCTGTTGTTCTTGGAGATTCTTCGTATAAATGAATCAACACGGGTCAATGATCTGATCCCATAAAAGGTAAATGATGATTCACCATTTGAGGAAAGTCCTGAAGCCAAGTTGTTGAGCTGAAAACTATATCCAATCTAGCTTGGATCATTCCTTATCGTCACTTAAATTTGGACCTAATAAAACCTAGATCATGAAGCCCACACCCGTGCACCTAATCCTGAAACGGTTTGTTCATAACTCTTGGTGACCTGGCCCCTCCGTGTTTATCCGAATGATCTAGTTTTGCATTAAAATCCTCACCTACAAGCCAAGGTCTATGGATAGAGCGCCCGATCCAACTTAAAACTAGCCAGAGAAGCTTTTAAAAGGCAATTTACGGGCTAGCGTAGACTGTTGTAAAGTCGAAGACACAAAAAACGTATTTGACGGTGGTGTGAACGAATTGACGATAGGCTACGACTACTGATATATCAAAATTCGACTTCCATAGAAGCCAAATCCCTCCCAAGAATCCTACGGCTTCGACTCGAAATGAAAAATCAAAACCCAAAGTATGGACTATTGTGTTGGCCCTAGAAACCAAACCACTAATTCAGGTTTCTAGCAAGACTAATATACTAGGTTTATATGTACGCAAGTAATTACGCAGGATGGCTAAGAATCTAGGTCCTCCTGCTCCTTAACAATTCCAAATGATAATCGACATAATTATAAACAACAGGAAATAGTCTACTTTACAACTGTAAGCTAATTGTACCTTCGACAGGATCTGCCTGGATTTCTATGACCAGTGTCGTCGATGCAATCTCCTTATCTGGTCGCAGCTGGGTCAAATTCTCCGAGTCACCCAGCCTGGTGCCTAGGTTTGAATGTTCAGTAGGAGGGATTGCGGTGCCCTCTTTGGTGATACGAATCGCCTCCTGATCCTCGATTTCTTTCATAAGCTGGAGGCGCTCCTAACCACCCGGATCTCTATCCTCAATAAGTTAAGTATCACAAACCATTTCCGTGAGTGAGGGGATTTCATTTGCTAAATTTTTTTCCTGTAGGGAGGGTTGGATTTGAATTTGAGGGACAATAGACATCCCTCTGTCCGGAGGATTCCTGGTCTGGGAAGTTTCTCCCCGGGTTTGTTGAATTGGGGTTGCCAGTGGTCCTCTTGAGGTCTTCTTTG
>JANIPM010000233.1:6257662-6269517 GCA_027478405.1 Erythroxylum cassinoides
AAATTTATGGTAGAAAAAAGTACTTATTGACTTCCCAAAAGCCCATCTAAACAGACACTTACAAGTTATAGCTCCAATTTAAAAAATGTAAATTTAAATAAGATTAATTTTTAAAATTCTATTTTATAATTATCAGTAAATTTTAATAACTTTCAATTTTGTGCCCATTAAATAGTATATATCTAACTTTTTAATAAATAATCCATAAAAATAGTAAAAAAAATTATTTTAATAATAATTTATAACTAATAGATACAACATATTTTCTAATATTGTATTTACTGTTTATATGAAAAGACATAATTATTCATTTAAATTTAATTATTCAAAATCACCAAATATTTGTATTTGATGGATTAAAATAATCTTAATTATATATTTATAAAATATTATACAATATAATTTAATAAATAAAAGGAAATATATTTATAAAATAACCATTCATTCAACAAGTTAAAAAGCTTAGAACACTTTTAATTATAATATTCCCATAAAGTTAGAACATGTGTTATGAGAAGAAAATGTAGATAACAAGTATTATTATGAACATGGGCTCCAACATCATATCTCTTTAAAGGAAACTTTATCCAAAGTCCACTCTTCTTTCTTCATTTTATATATTTTCCTACTTTAGTGCCCTTTTCCTGTTTTTATTGGTAACTTAATCTTTTTGGAGAATGAAGGAAGCAAAAGGTTAATTTCTTAAAAAATTGAAAATTTAGATACAATAGTCTCTTTATTAGCATAATTTCTACCGAAATAAGTTAAAATTTTTATTGAATGTTGTTGTTATATCATATTCCCCTCATCCTAAGCATTAATGAGTTATTTACTCGAAATTGGGTAGTTCCATTGCCACATATTTACAGGGAGGATAATCGGTGTGCAGACTAGCTTACTAATTTTGCAGCATAGTTTGAGCTAAGAAGTATTTCTTTAAAAAATACACCCACAGGAACCTTTCAATTTTCTTAGAGGATATATCGAGGATTTGTTTCCCATTAATAGCATAATTTGTATTGAATTTTCTTTCTTTTTTATGTTAAAAACAAAGACACCAAATGATTTTGTTTTGAAAAAAAAGAAGACGTGTATGAGTTCTGTTATGTACAGAGAAACACAGGGCTGTGTCGGTTCCTGAAGAAAATTCTGAAGAAATGGAAAGAAGGGTCGAGCTTCACGGGCCTTCCTCCATTTGCTCAGCTTCACTTTTTCATGTACTGTTACCCCCATGACAATCACAATTCAAAGTTTTTCTGTATCCAGCAACACGTTATTCGATACTAAAAGTCCTTTCGTAGACAGTCTCACCTACCAATTATTCATATCCGCAACCAAAGGTCAGATAATGCATCTACTTTAATCAGAAGCTGTTTAAGTTACTCCGTGTTCTTGGCCCCAAGTACGGGTTTTGGTAGATAATGCCCTGTAAGCTGATCAAGTAAGACGAAACAGAGCAGATTAGAGTTAAAGGCTCTCCACAACAAGTTTAATGGTTCGTAGTTTAAGCTTGGAGTCACGAAACAGGGTGGATATATTCTGTTTTCAAAAGGCTCAGCTTTAACGTCCAATCGTGAGACTGACATTTCTCTGATATGTATAAATGTCACCATTTGTCCTTACAGTTGCTTCTTGTTAATAGCCACTTCCAATAATGGGAAGGTTCAAGCTCGGGTACTCCCACAATTTAGCCAAGCAACTGGTGTAGTATTCGTACTTACTGACAAACGTTAAAGAATATGACAAGGGTACGACGAGATGAGTACCAAGAATTTCTTTACTAATATCCCTCGGTTAAAACAGAGACCCCATCACTTATTAACTCAGACACTGTGAATTCAAAGCAATGGATGGCAGAGGAAAACACCATGAAAGACATTGACTTTGCAAGCAACTTCTTATTTCCTGACAAAGGAGACCCCTTTCTGAATGCTTCCTGCCAATTCTTTCTTTGCTTTCTCCAAGCCAGCCCTGTAATTTAGAACAGATGAAGGTTTAACTTTCCTATCATCCAAACCTCTGATTGAAAGCAATGATTTTAAGTTTTTAACTGAAAACCTAGGAAACAAACCTTTCATACTCATTGAGGGGTCCCAATGAGTAAATTTCCTCGACTCCTGAACGACCAAGCCTTACTTTGGTTGCGAAAAAGGGAAGTTCTGTCACCTGTATAATGCAAGGATAGGTTGCGTTAAACCAGAAAAAAGTTCTAGATGTTTAAATTTGAAATGGGAAATCGCAAGAGACGGTGATGTAGTAGCATACCTCAGAGGCTACATATGCACATTCGATAATGTTAGCATCTCCCCTCAAACCCCGAAGGCATGCGTCTGCAAATTTTACAGCAGCATATGCCTGCAATTTGTCATTTGTCATCCTTATTTGATTTCAATCATACAACACAAGTAAATTTTTGGAATTAAGTGGAAATAAATTAATAACATGCAAAAGGACAAATTACTAACCATTGACAATGTCGCAGAACCTGATCCAGCTTTAGCCTGGAGGCATGTCACAGTGAAGACTCAAACACAGTCCAAGAAATGGCAGGATTCCAATCAAATAGCAAACTACAATCATACTAAACCAAACTAACCAATGCCTATAAACAATATTCCATGAAGCAATACAGAATGCTAATCACTCTCTGATCGATATGGCCCTTCCCTCTAATAAAGACCCTGAATGTTTCATTCACTATCTAGCAACTATTTATGTGTTGCAACCATCAGACACCATAACTGAGGTTTATGATGGTTGCATGCGACAACTCTAGCAATAGGAAAGTTGATCCATGTCACAAACTCAGTCATGCAACCATAACTGAGGTCCATGAATCCAGACCGTTCTCTTTCTTGTCCCCTCCTCCAAAATCCCCCAACCCTAACACACAAAAAGAAGGTAGAAGGGAGAGACAAAACAAATAATATATTTGACTAGGAAATGCTCTGAACTAGTTGTAGGCCACTTGTGAAAATTATATGGAAACTCAATTTCAAAGTAAAGAAGGATGTCAACAGAAAGATTCACATACTTCTCATCTCCAAGCTAAGCCTAAGAACTTTATCCGTGTATCAACAAACTCACAATAGCCTGCAATTCAACAGAAAGCAATAAGTAACATTTCTCTTTACCTCAACAACTTCTGTCCCACCATTTTGAATACGATTTGTTAAGTACTCAATTTCCTGCTGCGTGAAAGAGCACGGAGGCTTGACCTAAAATTAGAAAAAAATGATCCATAAAAACCAAGTAATATAAAGCATTTAGTAGCAATCACACAATACGTGTAAACTATGTTCTTTCTGAACCTGTGAGAGGAGTGGTAAAATAGTAACTCCAGCATGACCCCCAACGACTGGCACATCAATTTCTCTAGGATCATGACCCAAAACTTCAGCCTAGAGTTTCATAGAGAGACAGAAGAAAGACCAAAATCAAGTTCAGCAACGAAATAAGTTTGCAAACCAATCAATTTATGATAAAATGTCAAAATCATCAGATGTGAATTGAAAACAGAGCTAGCTATCTTGATTATTTGATAATGCTGGTCTGAAAACCCTTAACCACTTGAAAATATGATCTTATATGCTTACTTCCAAAAATTAGTAGTTGCAAAAACTCAGCAACAATGAGCCATCAAACTGTTGATTTTTACTGCTTTCACCCTAAAGACTTTCAGAAACCATTTATTGAAAGGAATGCCATTTTGTCATGGTGAAATCATTTACGGTGATCAGTTGGCAAGGAGGAAAGCATCCAGATCTGCTTCTTCCACATAGGAAACAAATTCCATACAGTTCTGAACCAAGAAGACCACTATATTTTCTTGCACATTATCACTGATGAGCATGATGAATGCATAATAAACTCCAAATGTATACAATGAAAATAGAAGAAAATAGTCATGCTGGTTACATAGCAATATAATCCAACCATCAACATCTCATTAACTATCAACCATCAAGTAATTGTCACCAACACAAAGAAGGTAAATAGAAAACGGCAGCACCACTTACCACATATGTATGGGCTCTGACAACATCAAGCATAGTCAGTCCCAAAACTCGCTTTGGGCTATAGGTACCAGCTTTCTTGAAAACTAAGCAGCAATTGGCACTGTAGAGTTTATTGGATTACTAATAATGTTAACAATAGCATTTGGACAGCACTTAGAAATTCCTTCACACAATGTCTTAACTATTCCACCATTTATGTTAAACAGATCATCTCGTGTCATTCTTGTTTCCTAGGAACACCAGCAAGAACGATAACAAGATTGTTGATATCAAAAATGGGCTAACGGATTTCGTGAGAATATTGTTATGATTTTGTCAGAAGGAATAGAAAGAACATCAATTGGAAGAGAGAGACATAGATTCCATTGATTAGAGAGAGAATAACTAATCACATACAAAACTTTTCATGTCGTTGAAATCATTGAGATTTGGCTTTAATACAATTACTATTATATTCTAGTTCTACATCCATAGTAGTAACATTGGATTTTTATTTAAACGTTGCGCTCTGCGCTTCTCCTAACGTCGATAACGCCTTCCGTCATGTTTTATTACATATCGTCTTCTCCATCTTTCCCCGCAACAATCCCCTTCCCCTTAATATTTTATTCCACTAGATTGATTCCCGGATAGTGTTTCTGAAGGTTGACTAGATATTTCCATGTTGCTTCCATCTGACCATTGTATTAACAACTGCGTGACTGCCATTGGCAATCGCTTCACGTGGGAAATAAACTCTGGCAACACCAACGTAACTCTACTTTGGTCTAGTTTTGCTTTCTTCAACTGTAACACATGCAATACAAGGTGTATCAAGGACATTGCTGGTAACTCGAGTTTGTAAGCTACCTTTCCCATTTTCTGCATCACCTTATATGGCCCATAGTGCAGAGGAGACAATGTTTTATTATTTCTCCTCCGTAAAGTATGTTGTCCGTACGATTGCAATTTGAGCAATGTCATCTGTCCCACTTCAAACTCACGCTCCGAACGTCTAGTATCCGCGTACTGTTTCATTCTGTTTTGAGCTAGCTGTAAGTAGAATTTCGTAATGTTGATCATAGTTTCTTTGTCCCTGAGAATGCGATCCACTTCTGTCACCTTCGAGTGTCCAACTATATATGGCATATATACTAGGAGGGCCGTATAACACCTTAAAGGGTGTAGAATCGATTGAAGGCCGATGGGTGGTATTATACCACCACTTCACTAGTGACAACCATTATGTTGAAATATAAAGAGTGGGAGTTTGTCCCACATTGGAGAAAGAGAGGAAAGAAAACTAACATATAAGTTTAATGGGCTACTCCACCTATCACCAATTAGTTTTAGGATGGAACGTCACTTAAACTTGTATGTGGTCTAACTTTCCTTCTTGTGTGAGCCCATAGGCCTATTGTAAATTCTAACATGATATCAGAGCAGGTTACTTTTATGTTAATTGTTAACACCTCGAAATAATAGATTACGTCACGTGTTGGACCCACACGTGAGGGGGTGTGTTGAAATATAAAGAGTAGGAGTTTGTCCCACATTGGAGAAAGAGAGGAAATAAGTCTAGTGGGCTACTCTACCTATCATCAATTGGTTTTAGGATGGAATCTCACTTAGACTTGCATGTGGCCCAACTTTTATAAATTCTAACACATTCACTCCACCACTGAGGAGTTTCACTATAGAAACACCGTAAATACGTCTCTAAAATTTTGTTTACTGCTTCGGTGAGACGATCGATCTGGGGATGGTAGGCCGTGGAATATTTAAGTTGCACTCCTTGTAATTTCAGTAGTTCCTGCTAAAACTTACTCATGAAAATTGGGTCCCTATTGCTAATAATCGATTCCGGCATCCTATGTAGCTTAAATACATTGTTAAGAAATAATTCAGCTATTTCACTAACAATGCAGGGATGTCTCACCGATACAAAGTGAGAGTATTTAGTAAATTGATCAACAATCACCAAAATGACTGACTTTTCTTTAGATACGACTAACCCTTCAATGAAGTCAATACTTATCTCTCTCTAACTCCCCTCCGAAATTTTTATTGGTTATAGGAGGCCTGGATAAGCAAAATTGTTGTGTTTATTTCTTTGACAATCCATGCAGTTCTTGACATACCTCCGCACATCCTTGGCCGAACCCTTCCAAAAAAACATATTTTGTATTTTCTTTGTTGTAGCTACTACTCCTGTTTGTCCGACCAACGCCTCATCATGGCTAATTCTAATTATTTGTTGCCTTAGTCCTTGTTATCACCCACTGCCAGTTGACCCTTCCACCTTAACAGTTCATTTTTCTACTCATACACACTATACTTTAATGTACCATTTCTCAACTTACTTATTATGTCCTACATCATCCGATCCTCCTCCCAACTCTTTTTTATCTCTTTTAGTAATTCACTATGTAGCTGTGTTACCGACAACATCATCATCTCCGCACTTGTGATCCTTGAAAGGGCATCCGCAGCATTGTTCTCCTTTCCCACTCTGATATTGAACTTCAAAATCGTAGCCCAACAATGGAAGCCATGATTGCTGGAATGGAGTTGTCAACCTCTGTTTCAACAAATAATTTAGACTTTTGTGGTTCGTTCTCACAACAAACGGCTTGCAGCTCAAATAATGATGTCAATGTTTAATGGCCTTGATTATCGCCTGGAACTCTTTCTTGTATGTAGACAACCCGTAGTGTCTTCTGGTTAACGCCTTACTGAGGAATGCTATAAGGTGGCCATCCTGCTACAGTACTACTCCTATACCTTGTCCACTGGCGTCTGCTTCAATAACAAATACTGTAAAGAAATCAAGCAATGTTAACACCGGAGCTGAAGTAATCGCCCTTTTAATTTCTCAAAAGCCTTTTGTTCTTCTTCCTGCCATTCCCATCTTGTCATTCGGTCTTTCTTCAATAACTCCTTTAACGACTTAACTATCATCCCATATCCTTTGATAAACCTTCGATAATACCTTCTAATCCCTAAGAACCATCTGAGCTCCTTTATCCCTTTGGGTTCCGACCACTCCTTAATAGCTTTAACCTTTCAGTGATCAGTCACGACCCCCATTTTCGAAATGGTGTACCCTAAATATTCCACTTGCCTCACTCCAAACACACACTTATTACCTTTTGAAAAATTGAAGGTGTTAATTGTTTCGCAAACTTCTTTAGCACAGACAAAAATAAAAGCAAGCAAAACTGAAATAATAAAAACACCAAAAATTTGGTAACGCAGTTCAGCACACCTTGCTTACGTCTACAGGGCCCTCACCTAGCCTAATAACTTTCACTAAAGTACAATAAATTTATCCAAAGCTTTAATGAGCCAACACCACTCAATTTTTGATACTATCTCTCAACCTCTCTTTCCGTGAAAAAATTTCATACTCAATAGTACGACCGCCTCGTACTAACCTCAAAATAGGATTTTCTCAATCAATCTTTTAACGAAAGAATAAATGAACAAATAACTCAAGTAACTAAAATAATAAGGAATGAAAACTAAATAAACTTGAGGTAGACAAGAACAACTTCCCGATAAGTTCCGCTCAACTGAAATGGATATGAAAGTCGTCGCAACAACAGTAAGCTATATTGCCATCATCTCTTTTTGGGCAATGATGTGTTTTACAGCAATAATCAAGAGAACAACAATGGAAGTAGCGCACATGAGGTGTCCAGAAGCAAGATGACTCACGCAACTCCAATTAATGCCCACTGTGTTTTTCCCAAGTCACAATTTACGAACACTGCACTGTTTCTTCTAACACCATAGATTTGTTTCACCCAACCCACGTAGCACTGTTTCTTCTAACACCATGGATTTGTTTTACCCAACCTACGTATCTTTAGCTCTCACTTCCAAAAACATACACCAATGCCTTATGTCTTTTATATACCTACTGCACACTTTATAATTCTCATACTCCTACTGCACACTTAATGATTAAGCATATATCTACTTTCCTTGGCTAAAAAAACAACAACGCATGCACATCATCTTCACTTTAACACCCACTGCATTATATGTTTTATTAGACAACTAACGCCCATAAATTGCATGCCACACATGCATGTCAAAAGCCCCTTGCCGCACACTCATATTAGGGATAGATATCTGCCGCAGATTCATGATATACAAAAATTCCTTTATTTTCTTCTATTCGTAAAATCCACAAATCCAACAGTAACTCCAACAGTAAAACAATTCTAAAATCAACATGATAATAGACTCTAATCTAAGATAGGATTCTTTTTCAACTAGAAGATTATCTATATGACTTTAGAATTCAGGTCATTATCCAATTTATATCTTATATGTCCAATTAATAAATAATGTCAAAATAATTATTTAGATGTACAACATATATCCTAACACCTTTTAAGAATAGTTGATTCCTCCTTAGGGTTCCATTGCCATTGAGATGTGTTGAACATGCAGCTGCAACGTCGGACTATATATTAAGATGTCGTCAAAAAATACTAGGATAAAATGGTGCAGGTGCGGTTTGAAAAGCTCGTTCACCAGCCTTTGAAACATTGAGGGGGTGTTTGTCAGGCCAAATGGCATGACGAGGAACTCATAGTATCCTTCATGCGTCCTAAATGTTGTCTTCGACACATCTTCCGGTTGTATTCTGATCTGATAATAGCCGGAACGTAAATCCAATTTAGTAAACCACCCCGCTCCATGCAGGTTGTCTAATAATTCCTCAATCAATGGTATCAGAAATTTATCCTTTATCGTGTGTTTGTTTAATTCTCTGTAATCCATGCACATTCTCCACGAATCGTCTTTCTTCTTTAGCAAGACCACCGGTGATGCATACGACCCATAACTCTATCGAATAAACCCTTGCCTCATGAGATCCCAAACTGATTGTTCAATTATATCCTTCTGTGCTCCTGAGTATCTATACAGGCAGACATTGATGGATTCAACTCCTTCTCCTTCAACACTATCTTGTGATTATATTAGCGGTTTGGAGGAAGCTCAGTCAGTTCTTGAAAGATGTCTGTGTACTTCTATAGAATCACGTTAATCTTATCTAATGCCCTCCATTGATCCAAGGTCATTCTCATTTGCTGTAACTGGAATTCAATCGGTGTAGATAGTTGCATCATGAAGAGTTGGCCCCCTGTTGCTTGGTGTATGTGTTTCTAGAATTCCTTGCTAGAAATGATCTTGGATCTTGCTTTCGGATTCCCACTTATCGTGACTACACGTCCCTCCCATTTGAACATCATAGTTCGCTTCCTGAAATTGCATAAAACTTCATTCAATATGCTCAACCATTGCACCCCTAATACAACATCGCACCCACCTAGTGTCAGTACCAATGCGTCCATGGTGAACTGCACTCCCTGCATCGTCTACGTGAATCCTTTACAATACTGATGACATTTCAGTTGTAACCCTCCCCCAAAGGTGATGGGAATGGGTTCTATTTCTCGGAGATGACATCGTCCTTTCCTTATAACCGAAGTGTCCAAAAAATTATGGGTGCTCCCATTGTCGATTAGTATGTGTACATTCCTTCTCCGGTGCACCCTAATTACCCTCATCTTCTTGAATTCGGTGTTCCTCGATAATCCCAGCATGGCCTACATGTTGACCATCGGGTTATCTTCTTCTTCAGGATTCCTTTCCAATTCGTCCTCTTCCGCTTCTGGAGAGTTCTTTCCATTATCATCATCCCTCATAATTGCGTAAAACTGTAGTTGTCTCTTTTTACATTGATGGACCATACTATATTTCTCGTCGCACCAGAAGCAAAGACCCTTCGCCCTTTCTTCGTCAAAATCCCGACTATTGAAACATCTCTAACATTTAGAGGTTCTTATCGATGATGACGGTCATAACGTCGACTTAGGAGTACGTAGTAACCCGTCGGATGATGACCTCCGAATGACATTCACCAACTGTGAGCAACGTGAGTTAGGGTCGAAACTGCCATTATCATTCGTCCCCTTCATCAACGATCCGTGTTTTAAACATCGTGTTCCCCGTGGATCTCAAAATGGCCTCCTATTTTTGAGCTAGCGTGTAAGCTTGATGCAACAAGTGAGGCTCACGCAACTTCACCATCACTCCAATCTTCGGCTTCCGCCCCTCAATGAAAAACCCTACAAAGTACTCTTCAGATAACTTCAACCTTTTAGAGTGGTAATCAAATTGTGCACAATAGTCTAGCACTGTCCCTTGTTGTTTAACTCTTTAAAATCTCCTACCAGATCATCGAATATTTCAGCGTCGAACCTTTACTTCAACGCCTTAGTGAACTCTTCTTATCCCACTACTTCTGCTTGGTTGCAATTCCTCACATACAAGCGGTACCATTCCTGAGCTCTTTCATCCATGTGCAAGATCGCCACAGTCACTTTCGTCTTTTCAGGGGTCTGATCTAACACGAAAAACTACTCACATCGGTACAACCACAATTTAACATTCTCACCATCCGCCGAATGACATTCACTGACTGTGACCTACGTGAGTTAGGGTCGAAACTACCATTATCATTCGTCCCCTTCATCAACGATCCGTTTCCCCGTGGATCTCAAAATTGCCTCCTATTTTCGAGCTAGCGTGTAAGCTTGATGCAACGAGTGAGACTCATGCAACTTCACCGTCACTCCATTCTCTTGCTTCAGCCCCTCAATGAAAAACCCTACCAAGTACTCTTCAGACAACGTCAACCTTTTGGAGTGGTGATCAAATTGTACACAATAGTCTAGCACTGTCCCTTGTTGTTTAACTCCTTAAAATTTCCTACCGGATCATCGAATATTTCAACGTCGAACCTATACTTCAACGCCTTAGTGAACTCCTCCCATCCCACTACTTCTGCTTGGTTGCAGTTCCTCACATACAAGCAGTAACAGTCCTGAGCTCTTTCATCCATGTGCAAGATTTCCACACTCACCTTCGTCTTCTCAAGGGTCTGATCTAACACGAAAAACTACTCACATCAGTACAACCACAATTTAACATTCTCACCATCAAATGCCGAAAATTCGATCCGGCTCATTCTTGTAGGTTTCACGTTCCCCTCTCTCTCTTGCCCTACAGAACTACCTTGCGGTTTAGTTTCAGTCGCTCCAGCCTCGCCTCTCAATTTCTGAAAGCTCTGTAGAAGTAAAGGTTGTAACTCCGTCATCTCTTTTTCTACTTTTTTCTGTCTTGTTTTGAATCTATGAGAACATTCTCTCCATTACACTCTTCATACTTTCTTCCCTTCTTAACTCTTCGCCTATGGTACTTTCTGGCATCGTTGTTTTTTACAGGGTCGACTTCTCTGATACCAATTATTGATAACAAAAATGGGCTAACGGATTTCATGAGAATATTGTTATGATCTTGTCAGAAGGAATAGAAAGAACATTAATAGGAAGAGAGAGACATAGATTCCATTTATTAAAGAGAGAAGAACAAATCACATACAAAACTTTTCATATCGTTGAAATCGTTGAGATTCGGCTTTAATACAATTACTATTATATTCTAGTTCTACATCCACAGTTGTAACACTGGACTTTTATTTAAACGCTGTGCTCTGCTCTTCTCCTAACGACGATAACGCCTTCCATCATATTTTATTACGTATCGTCTTCTCCATCTTTCTCCGTAACAAAGATCCATCCATGTAAGCACATCCTCCAGTTGCTGTTGACCCAAGAAACCACGAACCTACATATGCAAACAATATTGAACTTTCCGTTATCTAGTTTATCATTGTATCCTTCAGAATCCCAGTAAGGAAATGCTTGTATTGTGTCAGTCCAGAAAGCCCCAAGGTTAAATATTAAAGCATAATGGGATCAAAATCCCCACTAG
>JANIPM010000233.1:6290544-6301117 GCA_027478405.1 Erythroxylum cassinoides
ACAAAAATTATTAAACGAAATAAAACCAAAAAAATTATCGGTTCAAAAATTTCAATTTAATTTTTAAAACATTGATAATAAGCTCTTTTTTATTAATTTATGGATAAATTTTGTCTTCTAGATATTAGTCATTGTTTTAAAAACTAGACTAGAACTTAAGCCGATAAAACAAGAGATTTAAGGTTTAAAAACTTTAGTCGGTATTAGATCATCATAAAATTGGCTAAACATTGAATAAAATTAAAAATATGAAATATAATTGAAAGATATTATTTTCAATTTAAATTTTTTTGAAAAAGATATTATTAAATGAAATTAATTGATTTATTTTAAATTATACGAATATATTAATTTAAAAAATTGACTAATTAATTAATAAACTGATCGATTTTAATAATAATAATAATAAATAAAATAAATAAAATTAAAAATTGAACAGAAAATATAATAATTCAACATTAAACCAATATAACCGATAAAACCGAATCAATATTTTAATTGTGGATTTTAACTTTTAAGCATGTTGCTATTTTTCCGTGAAGCATACTTTTTAACGAATGTATTATTCTTTTTCCCTCCAAATATACCGCCTATTAAACTACTTTTGAACTAGGTCTAGACATCAATTCCTAGTTTACCGACTACCGTCGCTTGCTCGAGAAAAGGCCAAGCTAATCACACAGCCTCCTAATCGTGATTTACGGTTATCTAATCACCATTTTCTATAAGACTAAGCTAATCACGATTTCTTAATTGAAAGTTCTTGACAACATAAAAACAAGCATCTCCTTGACATCTTCTCTGAAGCACACAAGTCTTACTTTGAAATTGCCTTCTGTTCTGTCTGAAACCTTTTGCACGCGTACTTGTCGCTATGTCATCATGCACGAAGCTTCAAGTCCTTAAACCCTTACCATTCCTTTTCTGTCTATATTACTTGACCTAAAGCCCTTTGACCATGTTCATGCACTTCGCCACTCAGATGCTAAATCCTTTTGATCTTCTGCTACTGTGCGCTACCTATCTATGGTGTTGTTCTGTGGCTTTTTCCCTCACAACAGACTCTGAAATCCTGATTAGGGTCAAGAATTCCATGAATTGGAACTTCAGTGGCTGGGGCTCAAGCAGTGATCATAGTCCGTGTAATTGGAGTGGCATTACCTGTGATCCTCAAACTCTGTCCGTCGTTGCAATTGACTTGTCTGATTTCAGTATCTCCGGAGAGTTCCCAACTGGCCTCTGTCTGATTCGGACACTCCTCAACTTATCTCTGTCCGATAATTACCTCAACGGCACTCTCACTTCTCGTCATCTCTCTCCATGCTCACACCTTCACGTGTTGAACCTCTCCAGCAATCTGTTCGTTGGCGAGTTGCCTGACTTGCAACACAATTTTGCTGAACTAAAAGTCCTGGATCTCTCCTTTAACAACTTCTCCGGTGAAATCCCGGCAAGCTTTGGTCAGTTTTCGTCACTGAAAAAGCTGCATCTAGGAGCAAACTTGCTGAACGGTTCTATTCCGTCGTTCTTATCCAATCTCAGTCAATTATGTGTACTGCAACTAGGTTATAATCCGTTCAAGCCAAGTCCGTTGCCGGAAAGCATCGGCAATTTATCAAACCTCGAGATCCTGTTCCTCCCAAACACAAATCTTATTGGTGAAATACCGGAATCAATAGGAAAGCTCGTGTCTTTACGAAATTTTGACATATCCACCAATTTTGTCACTGGTAAGATTCCTGATACGATTTCACAGCTAAGAAGTATAGAACAAATTGAGCTATTTAACAATCAATTATACGGTGGATTGCCTGAAAGTCTATCAAATTTGAGTACTCTACTCAGATTTGATGCTTCCCAGAACAGCCTCACCGGGATATTACCTGAGAAAATCGCTGCAATGAAACTGGAATCGTTGAATCTCAACGACAACAAATTCACAGGGGAAATTCCAGAAGTCTTAGCATTGAATCCAAATCTAGTTCAACTAAAGCTCTTCAACAACAGCTTCAAAGGAAAGTTACCAGCGAATCTGGGTCGATACTCTGGTTTGGTCGAGATAGATGTTTCTACTAACAGCTTCACCGGCCCTTTACCTCCTTTCCTCTGTCACCGAAATGAGCTCCAACAACTCATTGCTTTCAACAACCGTTTCTCTGGGAGATTGCCCAAAACTTACGGTGAATGCAGTAGCTTATCATATGTTAGACTAGGTAACAACGAGCTATCCGGCCCGGTGGCGACCAACTTCTGGGGTCTCTCTAAACTTAAGCTTCTTGAATTATCGAATAACAAACTTCAAGGTCCGATACTTCCTAACATCGCCGGAGCTCGAAAACTCACTCAACTTGCAATATCAGGCAATAACTTCGCCGGCGAGCTGCCGACGGAAATTTGCACGTTACAGGAGCTTATTAAAGTCGATGTGAGCAACAATAAACTCTCCGGTGAACTACCATCTTGCATATCACAATTGAAGAAGTTGCAGACGGTTGAATTGCAGGAGAATTTATTCTCCGGCGAGATTCCCAGGTCAGTTGGTTCGTTAATTGATGCAATCGATTTGAATTTTTCTCGAAACCAATTTTCCGGGGAGATTCCGCCTGAACTCGCTGAACTGCCCGTGTTGACGTATCTGAATCTCGCTTTTAACTCGTTAACTGGAGAAATTCCGGCCGGGTTGACCAAGTTGCAGCTTAATGTGTTCAACGTATCGTATAATCGACTCTATGGACGAGTACCTTTTGGGTTCAGTAACGACTTGTACTTGTCAAGTTTGATGGGTAACCCGAATTTATGTAGTCCGGATCTTCATGGTCTCCCTCCATGCCCAAAACCGAAACCCGGACCTGTGTTTATCATAGGCGTTGGACTAATAGCCGTTTGTTTCTTCTTTCTCGTCGGGGCATCATTCCGGGTCTACAAAACGAGATCCATGAACCCGAGACGCAAATACAACGTAGCCTTATTCCAACCAGTCGGGTTCGACGAAAAGGAGATACTTTCGGGGTTGTCAGAAGAGAATCTGATTGGAGTGGGCGGTTCGGGGCAGGTCTACAAAGTGTACCTAAAAACGGGTCAAAATCAAATCGTTGCGGTAAAGAGACTGTTATCGGAATCCACATTCAAATCGGAGGTTGAGACGTTGGCTCAGATCCGGCATGCCAACATAGTGAAGCTGTTGATGAGTTGTAGTGGGGAAGAATTTAGAGTGTTGGTCTATGAATATATGGAGAACGGTAGCTTAGGTGACGTGTTGCATGGAGAGAAAGGCGGAAGCTTGTTGGACTGGCCACGGCGGTTCGCGGTGGCTGTAGAGGTGGCGCAGGGCTTAGCTTATCTGCACCACGACTGCGTGCCGGCTATAGTCCACCGGGACGTGAAGAGCGACAACATATTGCTGGACAGTGAAATGAGACCACGCGTGGCCGATTTTGGGTTGGCCAAGGTTCTGCAAAATCAGGTCGGTGACTGTGACGCTTGTACCATGTCTCATTTCGCTGGTTCCTACGGCTATATGGCTCCTGGTAATTGATGCTGTGCCCTAATCAAAACAAATCTTACATATATTACACGAGTTCTGACTTTTTTCGTTGCAGAGTGTGCTTATAAGTCGAAAGTAACACCGAAGAGTGACGTGTACAGCTATGGCGTGGTGTTGATGGAACTAATAACCGGGAAGAGGCCAAACGACCCTTCTTTCGGGGAAAATAAGGATATAGTGAAGTGGATTACGGAAGCCACTTTAACGTCCATGGACGGAATTAAGTGTTATGAAGGTTTACGCGAGCTTGCGGATGCAAGAATGGATAAAACAACTGATGATGACTGTGACCAAATGGAGAAGGTTTTGAATGTAGCAATTTTATGTACTTCCGAATTGCCTAGTAATAGGCCTTCCATGAGAACGGTCGTGGGGATGTTGATTAAGGACCATAAACCTTTAAGTCCGCAAAGGTATTCTTATCACTGAATATAATGTAAACATAGACTTCATTTTATATCATATCATGCTGTTTTGTCATGAAAATAACATACCACTTAAGTTCGGTAAATTCTACCTTTAATAATCAAGTCGGTTATACTTTACGAAATAAATTATTAACTCATCAAACAAGTACATAAGCATAAGTTAACGGTGAAGAAAATAAAGATGCATTGTCGGATGTGTAAACTTATAAAAAGAGATAAAGTCAAGGATATAGTAGTAAGAGATAAGTTGGAGATAGCTAACATTAATAGTAAATTAAGAAATACAACACTTAGTTAGTTTAAACATGTTAAGAGAAGATATCCTAATGTTAACGAAAAAATGTAAAAAATTATAATTAAGGATTATAAAAGAAGAAGAAGAAGAAGAAAATCTAAAAAGAAGAAGAAGAAGAAGAAAATCTAAAAAGAATTGAAGAGAGATAATCAAGTATGATATGACTTATTAGAGATTATCAAGGACTTAGCCCTCAATAAAAAGCTTTAACTAACAATGAGACGGGTAAAGAATTTTACATAAAGAGGTTCTTCTCTATTTATAGGTCTTTTAAACTTTTTCTTTGATTCATTTGCTTTGTATTTAGCTTGAATATTTTTGTTTATATTACTTACCTCTTTAGTTATTTTGTTTATTTATTTCGCATTTTTATCTTTTAATTGTTTGTTATTTATTTATCTTCTTTCTTCTTTGTTTATTTTTATCTTTTCTTTTATTTTTATTTTGGTTTTGATGGGCATATAGGGGCATGTACAAACAGATATACAGGAGCTCATGGGGCTTCGGATACGACATTAGAAATGTTAACGGGATTACTTTATTGAACATGGCCGTACCTTATGAGTTAGTTATAATAAATTCCTTATTTAAGAAAAACGAAACGTACTTGGTAACTTTTTGAAGTAGCACGTCCAAAACGCAAATAGATTATCTCATTGTCAGGAAAAGTGTTAGATTATGGTGCAAAGATTGCAAAATACTTCTGGGCGCATGCTTATCGACTCAACATAAATTGCGAGTTTTGGATTTAGGAATTAAGGGATAGAGGTCACAGTTTTTTACCACGCATTGTCGTAAAATTAAGTAAAGGAGGCTAAAATGGGACAAGGTGGAACAATTTAGGACTCAAGTTCGGTCTAATTCAGCATGATCTGTGAGTGGGGATGCAAATATGATATGGGAGGGTGTAGCCTCCGTAGTGCGGGCTACTGCCACAAAACATCTAGAGGTATCCAAAGGGGTATCCAAAGGGCAGGGAGGAGGACGGATGAAAGCTTGATGGTGGTCGGGTGAGGTCCAAGAAACGGTTAAGGAGAAAAAGAGAGCTTTAAAGATCTCTTAGTAAGTTTAATAGAGGCGGAGCGAGAAATTAATAGAGTAAGGTATAGACTGACAAAAAAGAAGGCAAAGAAAACTATCTCAGTGACTAGAGGAGAAGCATATGAGACTATGTACACGGACTTGGATACATTAAAGGGAGCACAAAGGATTTTCAAGCTAGCACGAGATAGGACTCGTAAAACGAATGATTTCAACCAAGTTTGCTGTATACATAATAAAGCAGGACAGGTATTTACAGATGCCCAACCCATCCAGAATAGACGACAAAGATACTTTTATGACCTATATAACGAAGAGATAGTGGGCAACGTAGAGTTAGGCGAACCCTCCGTTTCCGGGCCTGTTCTTAACAGGTGCTCATAGGAAAGGATCACGAGGGGTGAAATTATAAAGGTTTTAAAAGGGACGGGGAGTGGAAGGACCGTAGGGTCGGACTAGATCCCTATGGAGATATGGAAGCAGTTAGGAGTTGTCGGTATTGAGTGGTTAGTTCAACTCTTTAATGTGATCTTAGAGTCGGCCAAAATGCTAGATGAATAGATATTGAGTAGGTTGATCCCCTTATACAAGGCCAAAGGGGGCATCCAACAATGTCACAACTATAGAGGTATCAAACTATTAAGTCACACCATGAAGCTGTGAGAGAAGGTAATTAAAAAGAGAATCTGGAGAGTTGCTTTTGTATCGGCCAACCAATTTAGATTTATGCCTAGTAGGTCCACGATATAAGCAATATATCTACTCTGTAGACTCATGAATTGCTATAGGGAACGAAAACAGGATTTGCATATAGTTTTTATTAATTTGGAGAAGGCGTATGATAGGGTTCTTAGAGACCTCTTATGGAGGTGTCTAGAGGCAAAGGGCCTTCCTATGACCTATATTAAAGTAATTAAGGATATGTATGAAGGAGCATTGACTAACGTAAGGACGATAAGAGGTGACACGAAAGCGTTTTCTATTAGTGTTGGACTCTATCAAGGATCTGCGTTAAGTCCTTTCTTGTTCACATTAGTGTTAGATGAACTTACCAAACATATCCAAGGAGAGATACCTTAGTGTATGTTATTTGTTGACAATATTGTCCTAGTCGATGAGACCAAGAAGGGGGTCAATTCCAAGCTAGAATGTTGGAGAGATACGTTAGAATTGAAAGGTTTTAGAATGAGCAGGTCTAAGATCAAATATTTAGAATGCAACTTTTTGAGAAACCAGATGGTACGTGAGGCGGCGATAGTAATTGGTACTCATGTCATACCACAGAGAACGAGTTTTAAATATCTCAAGTCCGTCATTCAGAGTAATGATAATATCGATGCCGATATGATATATCGTATTAGATCTGGATGGGTCAAATGGAAAAGTGTATAAGGAATTTTATGTGACAAAAAGATTCCTTTAAAACTCAAGGGGAAGTTTTATAAAACGATGATCCGTCCAACCATGTTATATAAGGCTGAGTGTTAGCCTGTCAAATATAAGCATACAAGATAGTGTTGGTAACATAAATGTGTATGCTTCGGTAGATGTGTGACATTATCAGGAGAGATAAGGACTGGAATTGGGTGGTGAGAGATAGACTACAGGTAGTTAGCTTTGTCGATAAGTTGAGAGAGACTGGGCTTAGGTAGTTTGGGCATATGCATAGGAGGCCTTCTGATACTCCGATACGAAGCTGTGAGGGAATAACCCTTAGCGAATACAAGAGGAGAAGAGGGAGGCCTTACAAGAACTGGAGGAAAGTGATTAAAGAGGATATGTCAGAGTTGGTCCTTAATGAGGTAGTGGCTAGTAATATAAAAATTTGGCGTGATCGAATAAGAGTAAATGATTAACCTTTAAAGCTCGCCAAAATAGTATAGCGATTATTAGGAGGTGTTATTCGCGATACGCAAATTATCACGTAAGAAGTCATACCTAACGTCCTCTCTCCCTTCTATAAGGGTAAGTCTTGTCCAAGACTTACGGGCATCCAACTTGGCTTCACAGGACAGGTGTGTGGGGGACAATAGGACGCCATACCTTCAGGGTCTCTGAGTAAGGATTCTCAACTTAATTAGAGACAAGAAGAGTCGAACTTTGCAGCTTCTTAGGTACTTGCAGATCTGGACTCCATCAAATATACCATGTTATTTTTATTTTCATTTATTTATGTATTTATTGTAATTTTATTTACGTAATAATTTACCGTGCTAGTTCTACCTTTTTCTCTATATCCTGCATCATTCTTATATTGTCTCATTTGCATGTGAGTCTACCGAAAATAGCTTCTCTATTATATGAGAGTAAGGTTGTGTAGTATCAGACTTCCCTAGACCCCGCTTCATTGCAAAATTTCGGACTGGGTGTGATAATGATGATGATTTTGGTTTTGAATTTCTTTATTTTTATTTGTTATTTCTATACAGTTATTTGTTTATATATTTGGCTTTTATTTTCTTCAAACCATTTTTAAAAGCTATTTTTTCTTTCTTTTGTTTTTCTTATAGGCCTATCAAAAATAACCTTTTTACTAGTTAGGGGTAAGACTGCATACTTTTGGACCTCTTTAGACCTGTATTTCTGTGGGATTTCTATTAAGGTGTTGTTATTGTTTTGTCATTTTTATATCAATTAATTTTATATAAAAATAATTGGGTAAATTATAACAAATCCCCAATATATCTCAATTTTTGTAATACTAAACCGAAGTTTAAAAATAACGCTAAAATACTCAAACTTGCAATTTGTAGCGAAAATGGCCCATGTTAACATTTTTATTAACAACATTGACATGGTTTGCCCACATTAGCTTATTGTAAGCCCCACGTGACTACCATATTTACAATATTGTCTAACTAGTTAATATCTATTTATTAATTCTTAAAATATAAATCTAATTTTGCTAAGTAGCTTAAACAAATTTGGTTATGAATTTATCTAAAGCTCCAATTGCTACTTCCCTTCCTATTCATCATCAATTGTCACATTCACCGTCGATTGCTTCAACCCTGGTTCTTTTGCTACTTCCCTTTCCATTGTTGCTCCAGTATGTTTATTCTCCCCTAGTACATGTTCTATTCTTGCTTCTTTCCCTATATCTTGGTGCTACGCTTTTGATTCCAATATCCCAATTGTGAAGTTGTTACATTTATTTTTCTATTTTTGCTTCAACTACTTACCCAAAAAAAAAAGGAGTATTTACTTCAGTGATACTGAAATGGATTTTGATGTCTAATTGATTTATGGTTTTGGCGTCTTATAACGATAATTGAAACTAAAACAGTACCTTTTAGATATTCAATGATTTTAAGTAACAAGGTTTTAAAATATCATAATTGCTTCTTTAGATTAAAGCCTTATTGTATGCTCAAACTTCGAACCCATTTGATTAACAACTCTCTTTTTTTTTTTTTGAAAGGGGGATTTGGCTAAAATTTGTTAAATTTGTTTACAGTTTGATAACTCTAAGAAAATGTGTTCAATCATAAGTAATCCATATGTTGTAGGCATTCCCCTCTAAGGGCGAAAGTACCATTTCCTTTTTACTACTATGACAATCCAAAAAGTCCATTAAATCTATAAACTTGTCTTTCAACTATGAAGGAGTCAAAGTTTCATGTGTAATCCTAATTATATTGATTTTAATGGTACTTCAATAATTAAAGTCTATCCTTATACCTAATGTTGGTTATAATGAGAAATACAATCGTCATATTTAGTTCGTGATCGATAGAAAATGTAGCCTAACTTGTTTCTTATGTTAACTGTTTAATATGTTTTGTTGGGAACTAATATTGAAATATTTTGTTCAAACCTAACGCTAAAATTCTTTGTAACGTAGATGTTGGTCAATATTGAATTTCACTATAGTGAGATATTGGAAAGAAATGATGATAAGAAATATATTGGAGGCAAGATCAAAAGGAAAAAGGATATTGGTGTTGATGAACTATGTTAGTACTTAAAGGTGTATTTGAAGTTAAGAACATAAAGTTCTATTTATATTTTACAAATTTTCAAAAGATTCAATGAAATGCTTGAAATAGTTGAGCTTACACTATGATGAGGACAAGTTGTCGATGCTTCAATGTACAGAAGAATTGAATGGCTATAAAGTTGAAATCTATTATAAACATGGTTATAATAATCCTACAACTAATGGTGAAGCAACTGATTTTTGATATCGATAGTGAAGAGGAGTTATTCCAAGTAGGGATGGCATCACCATCCCTAATTCCAAGTTCAGGTGGAACAAGACAATGAAGATTTTATTGTTATTGATCAGGGATAATCTATTAGGTTTTTATTTTTAAATATTCTTTAATATTATTTGGTATATTTTTCTATTTTTTAAAATTACTAATATTATATATAATTAAATATAATTATTACATAATTATGACGTCACACCGGTTCGATCGGTGGTTGAATCGGTCAAACCGGTGACCAGTAAAGCCTCCAATTTAATGTCCGGTCTGAGTTTCAAAACCTTGCTTATATGTTTTCAAACTCTACCGTAAATGTCAAATGCGCCTGCCTCTTATGATTTCGCCAAGACCTCCAAGATCAAATCCAATGATAATGATGATGATAGTCAATAATCGAATGGTGGAGGAAATTCTGTATGGGTTTTGATTCAAGAATGCCCTGAACTTAGGATGCTCCAAACTCGAAAAGGATATCGACCCGCAAGAATTATGAACTCAATTAACCAAGTTATCAGGGGCACAATCAATCTGGTTCTTGCTCAGAGCTGGTCTTGGTGATGTGTTAGGACTCTTTAGCTTCTTCACACTGTCTTTAAGCATAGCCAAAGCATCCAAGTCGTCTTTTCCACCAGAAAGCATCAAATGTGGTTGTTGAGGCAACATAACCACTTCACCGGAGTATCTCGATGGATACATGACACCAACAGGACTTATTTGACATGACAACAAGATGGATTAAATGGGTTTGGGCAGTGAGTTGAGATTCGGACAAGTTTCACGTTTTAGATGCTTCGAGGCAACGCAAGAAGGGTTCGAAGCAGAGAAAATAGAGTCGCACAAAAAGCACCAGAGCACCAGAACTTCCAAGGACGGAGCTATTGTTTAGGAGAGGGGGGCCATGGCCCCCCCTTTCAATTTTTTTTTTAAAATTACTTATATACAAGCATAAAGCTTGAAGGATAATATAGGCTAGATGATACCAGGCCCCCCCTTAAAAATTTTTTTTGCATTTAGATGTTAGCCTCCGACTCCCCTTAGAGTTGAGTCTGGCTCC
>JANIPM010000233.1:6302033-6318477 GCA_027478405.1 Erythroxylum cassinoides
AAACACTCTCTTAATATTGGATTTTTTATAAATTATTATTTAAGTATTTTAAATATTTTTAAATTTAAATTAGTATTAAAATATTAAAATAAATTTAATTTTTTTATAATTATCTTGCGCTATTGGTTGCTTTAATAGCAAAGGCAGCGACGAGGAAACATATCATATGACATCAGATCATCTGTGCCACTAACCTTGGTCCTATTTTGTGCCATAACAAATATGTCGATATTTTTGTTTTAACTAAACCAACATCTACGTCTCAGTTTATTTTTAGCCAAGTCGATTTGTTCTTTCTTTGATTTTGCTTCCCACCTCAATTCTTTCCTTCCTTTAATTCATGGAACATCTCAAATTGAGCTTTGGGATTCTTAAAGGTTGAGGTATGCTCTACCACTCTCTCGCTTTCGTTTCTTCTATGAGTCTAGCACACCTTTTCTCTCTCACTCTCTCGCATTCGTTTCTTCCATTCTATTGCACACCTGCCTTCCAAAAGCTTAGGTTAATTCATGGAATGTGTATTGAGTACTTAAGGTATGGCCTTTGCCATCCACTCGTTCTCTCTTGACCTTTTCTTGTCTACTTAACCACTCTATTTCATCAGCAACAAACCCCAACATGGCTTTGAAGTCCTTTGATTCGTTATTTTTTCTTACAAGGAACAATTCTTTTTTTCGTTACTTTCTTCTAGGTCTGATTTGATATAGGAGGGAATTTAGGCTTTCAATTTTCTTTGTGGTGTTTTGCATCGCATGTCTTCAGTTCTCTCTGTGGAAATATTCTGCCTTTCTAAGAATACTCCATAGATTTCATTTAGTTGTTAGAAACTCCACCATCTATGATTCTATAGTCCTTCACATTTCCTTAACACAAAAACTTTAATTGTCATTAATCAATTTCAAAAGATAGAAAATAAATACATTAATAACTAGAAGAACTAGTCAAAGGAAGGCCATCAATATGTTTTCCGGATCTAGCAAAACAAGCATAGTGCACCACATCAAAAACTAGTGATAGGAAAACTAAATTTGCAGTTGAGAAATATGACACATACTCAACATCATGTTTGCTAGCAAGACGAGTGTACGTATCAGCAATCACTTTCGCTATGATTATGAGGTCCTTCAATTTTGCAAGAATAAGCACAACAACATCTAACTACAAACAAACATCAAAACAAACGACTTCAAAAGGAGAACATATAGTGCCACAAATAAGAACCGCCAGAAAACAAAGGTAGCTATTAGTTAACTATACAAGAATAACAACTCCCAATGGCAAACTGAGATTGTTATGACAAAGAACGCGGAGAAATGACTCACACAAGTAACACATTAGCATTAGAGAAATGCAAACTTCTATACCTTTCACATTCTCCATTGAAACAAACATAAAGAAACAAAAACTAGGTAAAAGGCAGAGATTGTCTAAGCAGACAGTAATAACTCAAGTTGTATGAAGCTGAATTAAATGAGTAAACCAAAAAAAAAATTGTTGTCTACTATAGCACAAACTAGAAATGTACTTCACCTCTGTCGTTTTCATTAATCTCCAAACTTATCTATATTGTTATCCATCTGATATCTCCTGAATTGCCTATCTACAAGACTTGAATCCTAGCACTTATGGTCTTTACTATGAGTGCCGATGCCATGAGGGTAGACCAGTTAATTCGAGCAATAACATGTTAACACCTACGATGATCACTTTGGTCGAGAAAATCCAACAACAGCCCATAAAGCAATGTGGCATAAGGGCAATTAGAAAATGTCATTGAATTAATAAGAGGAGAAAAAAAATGGAATGAGATGATGAGAGATAGGCGTGTTTGATCGCTCTTAAACTACTTTGTAAAAAGGCATAATATTTCCATAGAGAGAGCTGAAAACAAGTGATGCAAAACACCACAAAAAAATTAAAAGCCTAAATTCTCTCCTATATCAAATCGAACCCAGAAGAAAGTAACAAAAAGAAGAATTGTTCCTTGTAAGAAAGAAGAATGAATCAAAGAAGGTCTTCAAAGCCATATTGGGGTTTGTTGCTGATGGAAGAGAGTGGTTAAGTAGACAAGAAAAGGTCAAGAGAGAACGAGTAGATGGCAAAGAGCATATCTTAAGCATTCAGTACATATTCTATGAATTAACTCAAGCTTTTGGAAGGTAGGTATGCAACAGAGTGGAAAAAACGAATGCGAGAGAGTGGGAGAAAAAAAGTATGCAAGGCTCATGGAAGAAATGAAAGTGAGAGAGTGGCAGAGCATACCTCAACTTTTAAGAATCCCAAAGCTCAATCTGAGATATTCCATGAATTAAAGAAAGGAAAGAATTGAGGTGAGAAGCAAAATTAAAAGAAGAACAAATCAGCTTGGCTAAAAATAAGCAGAGGTGTAGACGTTGGTTTAGCTAAAACGAAAACGTCAACGTATTTATTGTGGCACAGAGTAGGACTAGGATTAGTGAAATAGACGATCTAATAAAACATCATACACAGATGTTAAGAGAAAAATAATTGGCAGGAAGAAAGGTAACGTAGCTATTGATGGACTAGCTGACCTACCAGATAAGCACACGCAAGTTACAACACAATAATCCGACGTCGTTGTCCAGAAATGTTGACACATAAGCGAAGAGCTAGATCTTTTTGATAATCCAGTTCATTTAGATAAAATATCTGAACGGCGTCATAAAGCAGTCGTTTAATTCTGAAATTCAAAATACCGCCTAAAAATGAGAAAATAACGGTTAGATAACTTTTAAGTATCTAGGCTGGCACTATCATCCTAACCATGGTTAAACTAACCGCGGTAAAATCAAACCCAGCCACAGGTCTTTCCTTCACCCTATATTAACAAGCAGGGGTTCGTTTCAAATGGGTACAACGATCTAGCAACAGGAAGGCGTCTTCATAAACGCCCCCTTTTGTCATTTCTCTTTCCTACCTAAGTCTCTCCGATCAAATCTCTTTATCTCCGGCGAAAATGAGAGAGTGCATCTCGATCCACATCGGTCAGGCCGGTATTCAGGTCGGAAATGCGTGCTGGGAACTTTACTGCCTCGAGCATGGCATTCAGGTGACCGATTCTTTTCAGATCTGTGGTCTTTGATAAGTAATGTTTGTTTTCTTTTTTGATAACTTACCATGAGATTCTGTAGATCTAGTGTTTCTCCGAGTTATATCTATGAATTTGGTTATTAGATCTGGATTTTGCGTCATGTGAATTTGGAATTAGATCTGTATTTTGCGTCATTACCTGTGTTTGGGTGGTAGATCTGTGTGTGAAGGTCGCAAAAAGATTTATAGTCGTCCACCGTTCGGTTCCTATTGATTTCGGTGTTAGAAAATTTAGTATCCGATGTTGCTCTTTTAATTGCTTGGTACATTTCAAGCGACGGTTTGTTTCTAGATTTGGGACATATTGATACAATTGAATTGTTGGTTTCTGGACTAGAATGCGCGATCGATTTGTAATTGTTTGCTTGTGTTTTGCGTTTGAATAGCCTGATGGCCAGATGCCAAGTGACAAGACAGTTGGCGGAGGTGATGATGCGTTCAACACCTTCTTCAGCGAGACTGGCGCTGGGAAACATGTTCCTCGTGCAGTCTTCGTGGATCTGGAGCCCACTGTCATCGATGAAGTCAGAACTGGAACCTATCGCCAACTTTTCCATCCTGAGCAGCTCATTAGCGGCAAAGAAGACGCGGCTAACAACTTTGCCCGTGGCCATTATACCAGTAACAATCATAGCTGACCTTGTAGTATGATTTATGATGTTCTTACTGTCAATCAATTGCTTATGTATGTGTTTTTTTTTTTTCGTCTTATTGTCAGTTGGAAAGGAGATTGTTGATCTTTGCTTGGATCGCATCAGAAAGCTTGCTGATAACTGCACTGGGCTTCAAGGGTTCCTTGTGTTTAATGCTGTTGGTGGAGGAACTGGGTCAGGGCTTGGCTCTCTTTTGTTGGAACGTCTTTCAGTGGACTACGGCAAGAAATCTAAGCTTGGCTTTACAGTTTATCCATCTCCACAGGTTTCAACTTCTGTTGTTGAGCCCTACAACAGTGTTCTTTCAACTCATTCTCTCTTGGAGCACACTGATGTAGCTGTGCTTCTCGACAATGAGGCTATTTATGATATCTGTAGGCGCTCCCTTGACATTGAGCGCCCTACCTACACCAACCTTAATCGCCTAGTTTCTCAGGTATAAATTTTCATTTGCGCTGATCACTGAAATTTTGCCATTCTTGTCTGATTGGTCTAATTCAGTTAGGTTGTGATGATTATTGTAGGTGATTTCTTCTCTCACTGCCTCATTGAGGTTTGATGGTGCTCTGAACGTGGATGTGACTGAGTTCCAAACAAACTTGGTCCCATACCCAAGGATTCATTTCATGCTTTCTTCTTATGCACCTGTTATATCAGCTGAGAAGGCCTACCACGAGCAGCTCTCAGTTGCAGAGATTACCAATAGTGCCTTTGAGCCTTCATCCATGATGGCTAAGTGTGACCCCCGCCATGGCAAGTACATGGCTTGCTGTCTGATGTACAGAGGTGACGTGGTTCCTAAGGATGTGAATGCAGCTGTGGCTACCATCAAGACCAAGCGCACAATCCAGTTTGTTGATTGGTGCCCAACAGGTTTCAAGTGTGGTATCAACTACCAGCCACCAACTGTTGTTCCAGGTGGTGATCTTGCTAAGGTGCAGAGGGCCGTGTGCATGATCTCTAACTCGACCAGCGTTGCAGAGGTCTTCTCTCGCATTGACCACAAGTTTGATCTCATGTATGCAAAGAGGGCTTTCGTCCACTGGTACGTTGGTGAGGGAATGGAGGAAGGTGAGTTTTCCGAAGCCCGCGAAGACCTTGCTGCTCTCGAGAAGGACTATGAAGAGGTTGGAGCTGAAGATGTTGAGGCTGAGGATGATGATGGCGAAGAATACTAAGATGGAGCCAAATATATCATTTCTCTTAGCATATATCTGTGTGTATGAATTTGGTTAACTTGCTTTCCTACGCTTTATGTTTCCTGAAATAGACATGATGTTGTAATCGCAATATTTTGGTTTGTAATGCTATACGCTTGTTTGCTTTTAATTTTTACATTTTTGTTTTAAGAAAAAAGAACAGCTGATATAGATATTTACGAGATGTTAGGGTCTTAATTTCCTATACGCTTGCTTGCTTTTAATTTTTACATTTTTGTTTTAAGAAAAAAGAACAGTTGATATAGATATTTACGAGAGTTCTAATTATGAAAAGATATTTTTAAGTTATTCATATTTAGATTAATTCTTGTTTGAATCAGGTAGGTTTCTTACGGGAAGTAAAGTTCTGAGCTTAAGTTTTAAACGATTATATGCGTAAAAATGGATTGAACCAATTTATTTAAATAAGGGGTATCCTTTTATGAATTTATCTGTGCCTCTTAAAACAAAACGGCTGATATGACTCATCTGAAAAAAGGGTACATTTCAGAAGATGGAGCGGAACACGCAGGGTCCATAAGGCATTGGAATTATAAAAATTCGATGTTTGAAGCTTGAGCTGACTTTGATTTTGGGTGGTCTCCCACGTATTCCCTATTCCCCAAATATGCCTTTGTTCTGCCCGGTCTTCTCAGTTTGGATTTACTTTTTAATTGTTCCAACTTGCTTTTTTCTAAAGGGGAAAACAAATTTAAGTCTTTCCGCAATTTACTCTCATTTGTTAGTCCCGTGACAAAGACTGGAATTTGATTGAATTTTGTTTGTTATTTCGAGACGATATATCTAAAGTTAATTGAAAATTCATTTTCGGTGTTGTTTGACACGAACTAAATTTAATTTGGTGGCTTTAAAGATTCATTAATTTTTCACAAAGGTTTTATGATAATGAAAGAGGTACGCATAATGCATTTAACACTTAAAAATTGTGATCCTAATACAATGTGACACGAAACTCCTTAGCTGGACCGCAGTGCCATCGTCTTGCAGGACAGGTCTTCGATTGCAACAACAAAACCAAGGAACCAGGAGACGAAAATATTGTAAGAAAGTCCATTCACATTCTGTCTTTAATTTAATGGCCTTAACTCTCTTTTACTGCTAAATATTGCCTGCAAACAAGAGCTGCTGCCTTTTTCTGTCATGGAAAGGAAGAGGAAGGAACAGAAAGTTTCTTCAGGAACACCTGACCATGATGACCTTCAGGTGCGAGAGACCCTTTGTTTCTTTCTCTGGTTTTGTAAAGTTAAGTGTAAATGTTAAACCCCCCATGGGTTCTAGCCCTTTGTCGTGGTGGTTCAGTTGGGTGAGTTCAGAAGGTGCTTGGGGAATCAAATGTTATCTTTTTTTGTGGGTTTCAATAACTGATAGCCGACTTATTTTTGTTGTTCTTATTCTTCGAAGGACTGTTAGCTGATATCATAAAAGTCTACGATGATGTTTTTTTGCTCGTTTGTTTGTTGGTGTTGAACTGAGAAATTCCATTCTTTATGTTACATCAAGTTAATTTTCATGGATATTAAGGTTATTCTGCTGATGAACAACAGAACAAAGAAGAGGGAAACCATCCCAATGTAGGACCTGTTTCAGAGAGTAACGGAGGTGAGAGTCCTCCGAGTGACAATGTGGCTCTCCTTCCTCAGCAAAACCCTTCCGATCTTCAATGGTCATACACAGCTCCAAACACTGGGGAACAGCATTCCTCGTATCCAGGACGTTGTTTAACCCCACCATCACCACATTCTTTTGCTGTGAACCAATGGCATCAATTACCCTACCTTCAATTGAATGCCAATGGACATCTACAGCCTCCACCGCTTCAAACAGCTTCACATTTCTGGCCACCGCACCACCCCGGTTACTATTTGCCTGGAATGAATGCACCTGCTATATATCATCCTTTATCAACAATGGATGCTCACGGGCAAATTCCTGCTGCAATAGGAGATGGAACTTCATTGAAAAGCTATACACAGACTCCCAATTTTTCTTACCAAGTCTGTTACCCCTATCCTGGGTTTCCAGGTACGATGGACTTCTTCACCTTAATCCGCTTTGCATTGCAGTGCAATTGTTTAGAAAAATTTTTCTGTCCGATCCTGCTCTAGTTTTCTATTCGTATGTACGGAGATGATTTTGTTATATATTGAAAAGTTTGTTATATCACTAGTTTGATGTTTGTACTGTAATAATATAATGAACTTTTGAGCCGCAAACAGCGTATAAACTTGGAGTGTTTTCTTGTTAGCAGTGCCATGGGATCCCATATCTGGGGGGACTCGTGCTCAACAATCTCAGCCTACATTGCCTTTTACTCTACCAGGAGCATATGGCAACTTCTCTGCACAACTTTCAGCGATGCATGCATGTTCAGCATCCGGCGGCCAGCCCTCTCAAAGAGGAACCATCAGACCGTCTGCAAAACTTTCGCAGAAGCACCACCAACTATGGGAAACTCAGGTATGTGTAATTTTACTCTAGATTTGTGATGTTATTATGCTCTTCATATCTGTAGATCATGATATATATTTAATGTGCAATGATGTAGTCAGCGGAGAATGTTCAGCTGTGGGTTGCGGTTAGTAAATTGCAATCAGATTTAGCTGATCACAAAGATCATGTTAAGAGGCTAGAGACCAAAGTTTCATCTCTGAAACAAGCACTGGAAGCGCCTAAACCTCATGATACTGGAATTTCTGTACCTGCGCGAGCTTCAAAAAGAGGGAGACCAAGGAGATCAATCACTTCAGTTGATGGTTTACAGTCACCTGGGACTCAGCCACAAACTCGAGGTAGAAAGCCCGCTCAGTCTAAGTTTCAACATGAAGGAAGATTAATTTATGAGAAAGTTGTCTTAAACAAGGTAGGAAACAAGGAAAATAATTGCATCACTACCCAGCAAGAAGTAGGAAGTAATATACTGGCTACTGCTAGCAATGTGACATTACCCTCATTCCACAATCAATATAAAGAAGAAATGGCTAGCATACAAATGAGTGAAGTTGGTCTTGAGACTGAGGATCTGAACAATGGTGATACAGCAAAGTTATTTCAGCAAGCTAATGGGACAAATGGTATGAATGCTCTCTCCTCCGGTTGTCTGGGGCCGAGAAACAATGGGAACTTCAGATTATCTTCCTGCCTCATCTCTGCAGAAGGTGAAAAAGATGTGTTGAACGTGAGTTCCCAAAGTTTTTATAATAATGATAGTGTTCCCGGAAATGATGGAAGGATCACACCTGATTGGAGTTTTGCAAATGAGGACGATGCATCCGAGCAATTTGAAGATGTTTTGCCAGCGTCCAAGGATGAAAATGATGAAATGGGTGATAATACAAGCTCTGATTATGAGGAGACAAAGCATGCAAAAGTTGAAATTTTTGGTAAATATGATTACCTTTAAGCATGATGCATTGAAATCCTTGGCATCATAGCTTTTTTCTTTTAGTTTGATCTAATATCATCAGCATATTAGATGGAGAAGGAAGAATCTGCTTCATTGGGCTACGATTATTACAGTAGAAGTTTAACAGTTTGCCCAGATTTTTGTAGGAAGCTGAAATTTTGCCTGTAGCAGAACTTCAGACACTTGCTATTTAGCTATTCAACATTACCAACTTATGATTTCCTGCTGTTCTGCTGCTAATGTCTTCACTCAGAGAATCAGGCAAACTTGCCACTTGAAGCTATAAAATTTGCCAGAGGCAACTAAGTGAAGGAGAGATTGTGCAAACCCAATTAGTAATATATTTTTGAGAACAACAAAATCAAAGTTTAAGTATAAAGACTAAAGAGAATTGACCTGATGATTAAAATTCACATTTATTATCTGAATGTTAAGAAAAGTGCATTTTTTGATAAGTTTGGAAATTTAGTAAAGGATTATGAGAAGTAATCACAAATATCAAATAAGACATCAAAAATTAAAGATGAGCGTTTAATCTCTAAATGTGTACTAACTTATCTTCTGTAATTATCTTCGAATCAGACATGATAAAATCCAATTCAACGTAATTTCCAAAGTTGCACAACCTTAACTAAGTAGATTTATTATTGTCATGGAACATGTTGAGTTATATGGAAGTGCCGAAAGTCTGTAATCTGCATTGGCAATTGAAGTAAATTTCAAGTTCTCCATTGAAGTAAATTTCAAGTTCTCAACTCATTTATGTCATCTTCTGAGTGATAGCAACTTTCTTGTCTCGTGAACTCCTGGAAAATCCCTGCTTATTTTTTATAACTCAGGACATACGCCATAATTTCAGGAAAAGGAAGGGAAGGTTGACACGAACAATGAAAAGTTGGAAGCATCACAACCTAATGGCAGGCTGTACTTTATGTTGCTCTAATCATGCTTAACCGGAAGATTAGGCAAAAGTGAGTGGCGTTGCAATTCTGAACTAAATTCCATGTTAAAAAAAGGGTAAAGAATCTTATCCTAACTAGATAAACCTAGACTTGAGAAAAGGTCTAATTGTTGTCTGAACTGAGATGGACAAGAATAATGGAGGAAATATATACCTTCTACCTTCAATAAATTTTCTGTATGCAAAGAATTATAGATAGACTTGGTATTAGGTTGAATCAGATTCTCTAGATCGAAGTCTTACCTAAAAGATTATATTTAGATATATGTTCGATTCAAAATCTGATTAGATAATAATCAAGTTTTAGTATTTTTAATTTAAATTAAAAAATGTGATATATTTAAATTTTGGGATCAAGTCAGGCTTGATCAGATAGATTAAACCTGATCTAAAAATGAAAAAAATACCAAATCAACCCGAAATTTGATAAACTCCAATCGAACTCGTTAACTTTGATTTTAAGTCAAAAAGCCATAAATAGATAGACAAATTAATAATTTAATTTACATAGTCACTTGAAATAAATTTATAATTATTATTTTAAAATGTGTATTATATGATATGTATTTTGTTAAATAATATGTATTTCGAAAATTAAGTAATATGATTCCATTAATATTTTCAATTCAACATATTTTTACTCTTAATTTACTATTTTTCAAATCACCAAATAGAGAAGTAAGAATTGAATGTATATTATTACTAATAAAGTGAAGATTATCCCATAAATTGTACAGTTCCTTTTGGGACTCAAAGCTACTTAGCTATTATGCGGATGATTGTCGGTTTAGCCCTAACGGACTATGTTTGATTGGACGTAAGTTTTTATTGAAATGAAATGATTTATAATGAAATGAAACGTAAATGGATGTAAAATTAGAAAAACGTTATTTGAAAAGAATAGAAGGGTTTATAATATAATATAGTAAAATATTATTTGAAAGACGGATGGAATGAAATGTAACGTATGTATAATAATAATGAATGAGTGTTCTACCCTTGATAGAATAAAACATATGTTAATAAGGTTGAGTATATAATTAAAATTATAAAAAATTATTGAGGATATATTAGGTAGTACATATTTATCATTATATATTTCATCCTAAATTTTTCAAATCAGAAATAACTCATTTTTATTATTTATGATGGAATGAGATATAATGTGAAACTCTGTCATTCCATCTTATTTCATTCTATTTTTGTTATAAACCTATCTCCCAATTGATATAATAATATTATATTTCATTATATTCTATTTCTAAAATTCTAATCAATCATAGCCTAATTTAGTATTATCTTAAAGCTTTTTTTGTTTGTTTCTTCACTTGGAGTCGAGAGATAAGTATAGGAAGATCTTTTCAAGCTCTGTTTTTACGGAACTAAGGTTTAGACAACATTGCCGATCCAAATTCCCAACTTTCTGATAACATGTTCGGTTCATTTGCAACTCTAATAGGTGACAAGGGAAGCCTTCATGCGCAATTCACTTCTGATAACAAATGAGCTTTTGTCTTTAGCAGATTTTGATGAAACACATCTATTTCGGGATACAGAAACTGAAAGCGAAAGCTTCAAATTGAAATTGATGTCACCTGTTTTGTCAGTACCTCTAACAACCCAGAGCAAGAGTTCATGCCATATGGTGACTGCATATTGTCGAGAGCTTACAAGAGTTGGACTAGGTCTTCGCAGTGTAGTTTATTTCCAATCATGGGTCCTATCTTCGTCCGTAAATTGCGGGTGGTTTCAACATCAGTTGCAGTAAGGATTTGGACATCTCTCCAATGTAAATGGAGATTATAAGTTTAAAGATTGAAGATAACTTCGAGTTTATCAAATTTAGTTTTGAATTTGAAATTTAAAAAATTAGCTCTAATAAAAATGATATGTAAAGAATTAAATTTAAATAATATTATTTTACTCAAAATTCAATTAAATTTTAATTCATTCGTGAACTTAAAAATAAATCAAACTTACAATCTGAACTCAACCTATGTTAGCTTGACCTGCGTTATTTATAACGCTGTTAAAAGAGACTCTATCAAGAGGGAGACTCTTGGAGTAATCGGTAAAAGTTGCTTCTTTGTAATAAAAAAATCACAAGTTTGTATTACGTGTCTCACATTGGCACAACTTCTTAATAATTAGTTAATTGCCTTTTCATTCAATAAGGCCACTAAAGGCCGACAATTAGTGGTAGACTAGTTGTAGGTTATTGTTTCCTACTTTAATAGGTTATTGTTTCCTATTTTCAGTATAGTTGTTATGTTTTGTAAGGTTATTTAATAACCTAAAATATTCTTAATAGGAGACACGCATTTAAACTTCTCTTAGTCTTTCCTTCTCTCTCCTCTTCCTCCTCTCTACAGAATTCCTTCTTATCAGATGGTATCAGAGCCGGTCATGACCAAACTAATGCAGAATTTCGCAACGAAGTTAGTAAAATCCTAGCTCAACATGAGTCTAGTTTTGATCAAGTTAATGTTGCCTTACAAACAATGTTAACCGAGTTGCAGGCTTTAAGAGTCTCTCGTATCACACACAGTACTTTTCCAGAGATCAACCAATTTTACCCAGGAGAATTCTCACATTCTCTGAATACCTCGAATCCTAATAATTTCAACAAACCTCACTGTTAACACTTTAAATTTTGCTTCCTAAGTTTCAATGGAGAGGATCCAACTAGCTAGATATACAAGGTAGAACAATTCTTTCAGCTCGCCTCCTTTCATCTGGAAGGAATCGCTCTATAATAGTATCAGTGGTTGACAAAATTTTGATGATCACTTACTTGGGATGAATTTACCAGAGCAATCTTCTTACAATTTGGATCAACTAGCTACGAGAACCCATCAGAAGCTTTAACGCGGTTTAGATAGGCTTTCGAAAGACTATCCCACTGTGTTGATGGCTTACTTGAAAACTTTCTTATTGGTTGTTTCACTGTAGGACTTCGAGATAATATTCGTCTAGATATAAATATTAAACAACCTCGTACATTGACAAATGCAATAGGGATGGCTTGTTTAATTGAAGAGCGGAATTAGTTACAAAGCAAAATCGTTACACCAATTCGCTCCCAGCAAGCCTTGGTGGTACCAAAGTCGATTCCTAATCCAATAGCTTGTGTGTTAAGCCCTCCGCCAAGTCAACGTAGGAATCTAAGTTTAAATCTGCCAACTACTTTTTGACAAATTACTAACCAAAAGGTGTGAGAATGAAGAGAAAATGGATTATGTTACTATTATGATGAGAAGTTTGTTTCAAGTCATCGATGTGAATGTCCACAATTATTTATGATAGACGATTCCACTCACCCAGACTTAGATGGAGATGATATTACTGAATTTGACTCAAAGGAGATCATACCCGAAATCTCTTTTCATGCGAATCAATCATCCCCAAACGATACCTGTATCGGGCCATTTGAAAAAGAGGGATGTGACTGTACTCATAGATGGCAGTAGCACAAATAACTTCATTAATTAAGATATGGTGACTAAGAGTGGATTGCAAGTAATTCAAAGCAAGAAGTTTCAAGTTATGGTGGCCAACTGAGAAAAAAATGGATTGTACTGGACAATGCCAGACACTCACCATCATCATTCAAGGTAAGCCTATAATGACATATTATTATGTTATTCTTGTTGCAACATGCTAGTTAGTTTTGGGAGTTCAATAGCTAGAGAATCTTGGATCAATTGAGATGGAATATAAACATCTAACTATGACATTCAAATTCGGGGGAGTTTCTCACACATTCCAAGGATTGCAACGGATTGGTGTTGAAGCTTTGACTGATAAGGAATTTAATTGCCTACAAGGTACTGGTTTCCTCTTTTATATTTTACCTTCCATTGACAACCCCAAACCCAAACTTAATTCTCCTAATATTGTTAAACTTCTAACTGAGTTTCAACAATTGTTTGAACCGTCTTCTCATCTATCACCAAAATGGTCACATGATCATCGCATTCCCTTACAACGAAACATAAAGCCAGTGAGTGTTAGACTATATCGATACCCTTACTACCAAAAAGTTGAAATAGGAAATACTATAAGAGAATTTCTACAATTTGGGTTGATAAGACCTAGTAATAGCCCATTCTCAATGCCTGTTCTACTAGTTAAAAAGGTCGACAATGGTTGGTGATTTTGTGTAAACTATCGAGCCTTGAATACTATTACAGTCAAAGAAATACCTAATCCAGTGATTGATGAACTTCATGGAGCTAAATTCTTCTCTAAAGTGGATTTAAAGGTTGGGTTTTTATCAAATTTGTGTGCAAGAAGAAGATATTTCGAAGACGACTGTCTAAACACATGAAGGGCACTATGAGTTTATCGTAATGTCATTTAGCCTCATCAACATCCCAGCCATGTTTCAAAGTCTCATGAACAACCTCTTCTGCCCCGATCTTCGAAAGTTTGTTTTGATATTCTTTGATGATATTCTTGTGTATTCTAAGACATGAGAAGAACACCTCTCATATCTTTGAGTTGTTTTTACCATATTGGCAACTAATCAATTATTTGTCAAGGAATCAAAGTGCAAGTTTAGCATTTTACAGGTTGACTCTTGGATTACATTATTTCAGAGCAAGAAGTAGCTGTAGATTCGAGAAAAATACAAGCAATACTAGAATGGCCAACATCGACAACTATAAAGGGTGTTCGTGAGTTTCTTAGATTAGTAGGGTATTACCCCAAATTTATTCATCATTTTGGAAGCATAGCTACCCCATTGACACATCTCCTATCTAATGAGGGATCTAAATGGAATGAATTAGTTGAACTAGCCTTTAAACAATTAAAAGAAGCACTCTCATATCAGTCCTATGCCTCCCGAATTTCTCTCAACAATTTGTGATCAATTGTGATGCAAGTGGGACCAAAATTGGAGCTGTCCTTTCTTAAAAGGATAGACCAGTAGCTTTTTTCAGTGAAGCTCTGAAAGGATCAAATTTATTGATGTTTACTTACAAGAAGGAGATGTTGGCCATTGTTAAAGCTATCCAAAAATTACGACCTTATTTGCTCAATAAATCATTTATTGTTCGTATCGACCAGAGGAGTTTTAAGTATTTGTTCGAGCAACGGATTATTACTCCAACACAAGCTCGATGGCTTTCTAAGATCTTTAGATATGATTCTAAAATAGAGAACAAGAGAGGCTTTAAAACCAAGCGACCAATTCCTTATCTCGTGTGGTTGAATTTCAATTTCTATATATTTCAATGCCTTATGCAGTTTGGTGGCCAGTGTTACAAGAAGAGGTGAAACAAGATTCTTTTTATCAAAATCTCTCTCAAGCACAATTACCCAGTCTCTTAGTACAGTGAGATGGAGTATAGTTCAAAGATGATAAAGTGCACTTGAGTCCTACTTTAACCTTAATTCAACAAATAATTGAAGACTGTCACTCATCACCCATCAGAGGACATTTGGGTTTTATAAGACACTATCTCGTATCAAAGGTAGCTTCTTGTGGCTTAATATGCGTCGAGCAGTAAAGAAATTTTTACAACAATACAATATTTGTCAATGATACAAAGTTGATTGTATGAAACCAGCTGGGTTACTTCAACTATTGTCAATCCCTGCTCGTATATGGACAGATGTGTCAATGGACTTTATCGAAGGATTACCACTATCAAACGGACTTATTGTTATCATGGTAATTGTCAATCACTTAACAAATTATGTTCATTTTGTACCTTTTAGGCATACATCTGCTGCTATCAGTGCTGCCAAGGCATTCATAGCTAATGTGGTTCATCTCCATAAAATTCCAACCGTTATTGTCATTGACTGCTATAAGGTATTTATAAGTTCCTTTTGACAAGCACTATTTCAATTACAAAGAACTAAGCTTTGTATGAATTCTAGCTACCACACTCAGACTGACGGGCAAACTGAGGTAGTGAATCACCCCTTGGAGCAATACTTAAGATGTTTTGCAAGTGACCAGCCACAAAAATGGTTCGAATGGATTCCTTGGGCGAAGTTTAGCTATAATATATCGATCCATTCCTCCACAAAACTGACTCCTTTTAAGGCGATATATGGTATTCCACCACTGAGTTTGCTCGCTTTTGTTCCAGGCATTTGTCATGTCCAAGCAGTTGATAAGTACTTATGGGATCGTGATTCCATTTTACGTTAATTACGTGATAGTCTATCACTAACTTGTAATAGAATGATGTGTCAAGCTGATCAAAAATGACGAGATGTGTACTTTACAGTAGGAGACTATGTATATTTTAAGCACCAACCATATCAGCAGAATTCTGTGGCATTTCACGCATCGATGAAGCTTGCTCTATGTTATTTTTGTCTTTATTAGATTATTCAACATGTAAGACCAATGGCATACAAATTAGCTTTACCCCTTGATTATCAAATTCATGACGTATTTCATGTTAGCCTCTTATGGAAGCATTTGAGATCGGAAGATCCTCCAATTACTACTATCCTTCCCCCAGTTACGGATAATTCTATAATCCTTCCACAACCTAAAGTCGTGCTTGATCGTCAAGTCATACACAAGGGTAAATATCGTTCGAAGTATGAAGTCTTAATTAAATGAAATGGGACTTCAATTGAAGATGCTACTTAGGAAAATGAGTTGCGATTACGTAAGTCATACCCTAATTTCATCCTTGTGGATAAGGATTCTTAAGGGTAGAGGATTGTTATGTGTCCCACGTCGGCACAACTTCTTAATAGTTAGTTAATTGTCTTTTCATTCAACAAGGCCACTAAAGGCCAGCAATTAGTGGTAGACTAGTAATATGTTATTGTTTCCTATTTTTAGTGAGTTATTGTTTCTTATTTTCAGTATTGTTGTTCTGTTTTGTAAGGCTATTTAATAGCCTAAAACGTTCTTAATAGGAGATATGCACTAAAAAATCCCAAAATCTCTCTTAGTCTTTTTTTTTGCTCTTCTCTTCCTCCCTCTACTGAATTCCCTCTCATCAATTTGATTCATAAAAACAACATCTTTATATAAAAGACATAAAGGAAAGTCTGCATACATTAATAACCCTTTTCCAGATCGTCATAAAATCGGTTAAAGTTAAATAAAATCAAA
>JANIPM010000233.1:6334562-6345530 GCA_027478405.1 Erythroxylum cassinoides
TTTCATATGGTTTAAAATTATATAATAATTAATATATTGTGCTTTGCATATTGTTTAATATACTTTAAATAATATTTATATGTTGTCAAATAGTCTACTGTATGAAGCTCTTTCAAAAAAGCTCTTTTTTAAATGACAGCCAAACAGTCAACTGGCTTCTTAGAAAAATTCTTAGAAAAGATCTATAAAAAAAAGCTCTACTAATAAAAATTCTACTGATATAAGCTTAACTACATAGAGTCTAAGTTCAATTGAATTTAGATGACTTAAAACTCAATCAAACTTGGATTAAATTTAATTAATTTTTTTAATTTAAAATAAAATTATTTTATTTGATATATTCAAACTTCAAACTGAGACCACTTAGATTTTCCGAACCTGAGCTCAGTTCAAAATTTAAAAATTAGGGAAAAAAATTCCGAACCCAAACTCAACGCAAACTTCAAATCCATTTATTTTGGGCTAAACTCATTAATATTGGGTCGGACCAAAAATTTCCATTTCTTTAATATGGTAAAGCAAAAAGGAAAAACAAGGTGAAAACTTCGATCATGGGTTTGGCACGTGCAAGAACTCTTCACGCGCCAACTAAAACAAAGCTCTGAATCCGTAAAGGTTATTCTCTCACTAAAAAATGGCGATGGCGTTGATCCGATCTGGTGCTCTCCGGGCAGCTCTCCGTGGCGGCTATAGAGCCTCACCTGCTCCTCCGAAGCGAGGATTTGCTTCCTCTGCTCATCACGACGATGCTCGTAAATCCCCTTCTCGTTATCTTTATTGCGTTTAGATTTTGATTTTGCTCACCTTTAAATGTGAATCTAGTTAAGTTTTAGCTGAAGAATTCCAGTTACTTATGGATGTATCGGGTTTCGGTATTTGATTTTCGGGGTTTTTCTTTACGTTTTGTTTGTGAATTACTTTGCTATTTGGCTGATGAGATATGTTAGGAATGATAAGGGGAATTATTACTAGTAAAGTTCCAGTGTTGGTTAAGATTTCACATTTTGTATAAAGAGCGAAACAGCAGTGTATAGTATATGATTTCAATTCGACTATCTTAAAATTAATTTTATGTTCTGTTTCTTTCTGGTATTCGTTTCTGATAGAGGAGGCGGCTAAGTGGGAGAAGATTACATATGTGGGCATTGCTACATGCACTATCTTGTCAATTTATAACCTCTCTAAGGGTCATCATCACTTTGACGAGCCTCCTGTGAGCTTTCGGCTTTATTCATATAAGTCTTCCACTTGCTTTTATTAAGAACGTCCAGAGATTCATTCTTGTGTTCGAAAACTGTAGCATCTGAATATCATGATTTAAGCTCTTCTGTTTAATTTTCTTTCTCAGTTTTTAGTTGGGATTTACTCTTGACCTGTGAATATCAACAATTTTGAATCTGGCAATTGTCTTCTAAATGATTCCTTGTTGATACAGGCTTATCCTTACTTACACATTCGTAACAAGGAGTTTCCATGGGGTATGTACTGCTTCTCAGCCATGTTCCTGGATCTATTTTCTGTTCCCCCATGCAATTAAAAATTATTTACTTCGTTATTGTCCATTCTGATTATGATGGCTCGAGCATATGTTAAGTTGGAGGGTATAACTTTCAGCTTGCTAGAAGTCAATAGTGTTGAATACTCGTTTTGTTTTAATAATGCTATTTCTTCATGACTTTCTGACATTAAACTTCTTGCCGCACTTTGTGTATGGCTTATGAAGGTATCGGCAATTTGGATACTAATGTCATTGGCTGAAAGTATGTTTTATCATGTTTAGGGAGCAGATTGTTTTATCTCTTGTTTGTGGATGCATTGTTTGGCTTAATAATTGGTCTTTAGTTCTGCTTAATCCCACAATATTTAATTGGTTGGGATATTGAAGTTGTGAGCATGTCCAAGCATAGTTTGGAGTAGGCTTAAGAAATTTTTACTTGAAAAGGCCTTGTACTAGGTGTTCATATTCTTTCTCCATGGCTTACATATCTCCTTTCAGTGTTAAGACTAGAGATTTTGCTTGATTCCTTGTCTCAGATATAACTTTGTGAACACAGGACCAGATGGACTCTTTGAGATTAAGCATCACTAAATAATTGATCCTGCGTATGAAGATATGAAAGCACTTTGTGCAGCAAATTCCTTCTCCTTGCTCCAGCAGAACTTGTCAAATCAGCTACACTACTGTGGATGCTATTGTTGATGTTCTCATTATGAATCGTCATTTTTGGATCATAAGACCGTATACAGAAAATTGGTCAGTTTGTATGCAATCCTTTGTCCTGAACTTTTTAACTGCTTGCTGCTCTATAAGATTGATGAGTGAAACCATCTCTTTCTTTTTTAATTCCTCTTGTTCATGAATAGTGATTGGTGGAAATTTTATGAAGTATGAAATAGTTATGTGCGTAATAAAGTTTAGAAAAGTTAAGATTTATCGCAACTCGGTATGTAATAATGATAACTTTTATGAGGAAGCTAGAACATAGATGTTCCTGACAGAAGGGTGTAGGCCTTTATCTTGAAAAATAACTGTGTTGTCGAAAAGTATGGCTTAGATCATATACAAGTCGTAGAAGGGTCACCTTATGAACTTTTTTGGAGCACCCTGCTCTGTTTTAACTTTAGTAAAAAGTCTAGTTTCATTCTTAATGTTCTTTTTTTGGGAGAAAAAAAATTAATAGAATCAAAATTAAGATTAGATTATTCAATTCAACACACATGAGCTAAGAAGGAAGTTCTCGATACAGATGACTATTGGAAACAGATGTGAAATTTGACAAGGCAGTACACGGGCACCTTCATAACAAACGCAGTTTAAATAGTCTATTACAGTATGATTCAGTATGTTCAAAAGTCTCCAGTCACTAGAATGAACGTGCAAAGAATTACATTCAATTTATGTTTACTCCTGGTATACTCCTTGAATTTCTTAAATTGAAAGGCTCATAGCAGAAGTAACTTTACCACCCCATAAAACCCCCTTGAAACTATCCAGTGCATCTTGCATTCCAACTTAGACAACATCAAATGCCATCAAATTGCTTTACAAAGATGGAACATTGAAAGGTAAGGACACTAATGAAGATCTCATCAGGTGCTATGTTCCAGTCGTCAAGGTTTAGTTGCTTTGTCACAATCAGGATTTGGTAGGGTCTAAATCTTTGGCGTTTTCGAGGTTAGTTGAAAGTTTCGGTGGCATTTTCAGGTTTCGGATGATTCTGTGAGGAATAAAATGCCTCTGTCAAACTTGCAATGAAACTGAAAGGATACTGGTGCTAGGCATGTGTACTGTCAAGAACTCTTCTGAAAGTTGAATAACCACTGAAGAGTCTTAATTAGAAGAGCAGAAAAAGGAAAAAGAAAAAGGGTAAAAACAAGGAAAGTATTCTAATAGACTATATAATTGCATTAACGCACGACAAACAAATAAATCATCTTGCAATTCTGGCTGATCATCTCAGGGTAAAAATTGAAAAACAGAATGATCTCAGGCTGCTCAAGTAAACTACAAGTCATGCATAGGAAATTTACTCTGCTGCTGTATTGCCAACATTCAACCCTTCATCTCCGGTTCCAGGCAGTATTTCCAAATCTGTTCGAGCCTCCTTTTCTTCTTGAGAAACTGAAGAATCTGAAGAGTCAACGGAAACATTATTCTCCAGGTCATTCTGGACATTGGTGTCTGAAGATGCTACTTTCTCCCCGTGGGATGTTGAAGAATCAGAGTCAACTTGTTCTTTCTGGCTTGCATCTGTATCATCATTTCCATTGCTGTCACCATTTGTGTTGCTCTGAACAACATCGTTGCTCTCATTCTGGCTGGTATTGCTATTATTCGAGTCAAATTGTTTCTTTTGGGTAGCATCAGAATCACCATTTAAATTGCTATTCTCAAATTTGCTGCTGTCATGGTTCTCATCATGGCCACCATCACTATTGATGGAATTGTCTTGTTCCTGTTGACTTGCATCTGTGTTGACACTTGAATTGTTGTTGTCGTCTGTATTGCTCTTACCATCATAACTGTTATCATTCTGGCCAGTTTTGACATTAGTACTATCGGCTTGCTCCTTTTGGTTTGTACCATTGGAATTGTCATCCTGAACGTTGTTGCTATCAGCATTTTGTTTCTCATACTGGCCAGCATCACCATTTTTGACATTCACTTGTTCTACTTGACCTTCATTTTGGTTCGCAGTTTCGTCATTGTTGTTCATGTTGGTTTGAACTTTATTCTCATTCTGAACCTGAGTAGTATCTCCATGATTTTCTGTGTTTGAGTGATTTCCATTATCTGATGTGTTCGACAAATCAGAAGAATCAACTTGTTCCTTCTGGCTAGCACTAACATCCTTCTCCCCATCATTTGTATTTTCATTCACATTTGAAGACACAATAGTTTCTTGGATTCTCTGCACTCCAGTTTCGCTACTGGAATTTTCACTCTGAACTGCATCATTGTGTTGGCTCTCTTCAGACTGAATATTGCTGTCAACTGACTCTCCATCTGATTCTACTGTCATAGTGGAAATTTCGCGTGACTCATTTTCTATATCTTCCTTATTACTTTTATCATCACTGACACTGGTCCTTCCATTAAGATCAAGTTCTCCTGCATTTGAAAATTCACTTAGATTGGTATCAACTACTTCATTAAAATCCTTCTTATTGTCGTAGTTAACCTCTGCCTCATTAGATTTCTCGTCAATGCTTGAATCCTCTCCAGGTTTCTCATTTTGTGCCTCGTGGGAAACAGCACTGGAAGCATCATCTCCCTTGTAATGTTCCTCCCTTGCCTCATCACTATGGCTGTCATTTCCATTATCAACTGGATTACCTGTTGCACCAGTATTTTCATTTTCCTCTTCACTCTCCTCTGAATTTCTATCTTCATTTTCTTTCAAATTGTTTTCTTCTGCAACCTCTCTGATTTCTGTCTCCTGATTCTCTCCCACAATCTTCTTTTGTTCACTTGTGTTCTCATTTGTCTCTTGATCTTCATTGTCGGTCTCTTTACTCTCTATACGATCACCTTTATTGCTGTCATCCCCTGCATGGCTTTCAGAATTACTATCTTCGTCAACATTCTCTTTGCTCTCATCCCTCTGTGTTTCTTCATTGACAATCTCTTTGTTCTCTCCCATCTTGTCTCCATTTATGGTGTCTCCATTGTGATCCGTACCTTGTTCTGTTGTATCATGGAAATGATCATGAATCTCATCATCCACACCTGCAGTTCCGGTGCTATCTTCAGGCTTGTTTTCGTCTTCACTCTTCCTTTCCTCTTCTTCTTCTTCTTCTTCCTCTTCCTTTGCCTTGTGCGTTCCATCTCTGATGAGTGGCTCCTCAACTTCAGGACGGAGGTCCTTTCTCCCGAGTTTTATAATTTCATTCTCATTGTTTGCATTCTCCTCATATGCTGCTTTCTTATGATGGGAATGCCTGACCTGGTAAAGCAGCCAGATGCAAACACCAACGAGAAGACAAATCTGCAAAGCATGTTTTACCTTGAAACCATCTGATCTATGGTTTCGTCGAGGAGATAACCGAAACATAATGAATTCGCCTCAACTTTTGGTGAATATGTGCCTTCAAAGTTCAAATTACCTGCTTAAAATTCCAAACGAAATCAATTCCACGTATTCCTACAAAAGAATCATAAGTATGTCAAACCTAAAGCAACTTCAACACAAAAGACAAAGATGCACACAGATCACGAGAATATTTATTACACAACCAAGACTTGGGAACATAACTGCTCTATTCAATCCTAAGAAAGCAAAACTGACCATCAATAAATGCTTTGGTGAAACAGCAAACTGTTAGGAATTAACTGTGAGTAATCTACTACAAAAAAGATAATTACTTGTCGTGAGGTATTTGTAAGCACGTAGAAGAAGAAGAGGAAAATCCCAAAAATTGAAAAGACAAAATTTTGAAGAAAAGAACGAATAGACAGATAACATTCAACAGGAAGAAACAATAAACAATATCAGAGTGTCCATCTAGCCAAACAACACAGAATGCAGAACTATGGAATCAAAATCCCATACGATCCGTACTCTGTACAAGAGATCTAACAACAACCCAGATTTAGACATACGAGAATGGCGAAAAGCAAGAAAAGGCAAGAGACTTACCAAGAAAAGCGACAATAAAACGCCAAAAGTTAACACCTTTCAAGCATTGCCGAAAAAGACGAACAGCAGCGATAACTGACGGCAAGAACTGACTGAATCACTGAATTGTTTAAATATCTCATAAAAACATCAATTTCGTAACAAGTGCTCGTGCTTCTTGATCCCTTTATAAGGGTTTCTATTCTCTCAGATTGGATCTTAACTGGAAGAGAACTTGCTCGGAACCTAAGCTCTCACTTCTAAGTTCTAATACAAAGAGGAGACAAGGAACTGAGGAGCATACGATAGAGGTGATATCAATTTGAAAGAAACGACACCGTTTATTGTTATCTTTAAAGATCATTAACTAAAAGTAACTATCAGCTCGACTTGGGCAACTAACCTTTCTAAGGAGATAAGCTCGCCACGTGGACGGTGATGGGGCCCACTGATTGGTGACTCTAGAACCTTTATTTTTATTTTTTTATTTGTATTAATAAGCGGAGTCCTAATTTCCTGGACAAAGTGAAGCGTTCACTCTGTAATGTCATACGCTATGGCTTCGAAGCTTGTAGCTTCCGCTCTTCGCCGAACCCTAACAAGGACCAGCGGTACTTATGGCTTGCGCCGCCTCTCCACGTCCGCGATGGCCGCCACGACGGAAACCTACGACGACGCCGTGACCATGAAAGGGGTGAAAATCGCGGCGCGTCCGCTCTACCTAGACATGCAAGCAACGTCTCCGGTGGATCCTAGGGTTTTGGACGCTATGCTACCCTATTATTTGGCACGATTCGGAAACCCTCACTCCCGGACTCACCTCTTCGGCTGGGAATCGGAGCAGGCGGTGGAGACGGCCCGCGAGCAGGTGGCTGATTTGATCGGAGCGTCGCCGAAGGAGATAGTGTTCACCTCCGGAGCGACGGAGTCGAATAATATATCGGTTAAAGGAGTGATGAAGTTTTATAAAGAGAAGAAACGGCATGTCATCACGACTCAGACGGAGCACAAGTGCGTGTTGGACTCTTGTCGGCATCTTCAGCAGGAGGGTTTTGAGGTAACTTATTTACCGGTTGAATCTGATGGGATTATTGATTTGGAGAAGTTGAGGTCTGCAATTAGGCCTGATACCGGACTTGTGTCGGTTATGGCGGTTAATAACGAGATTGGGGTTATTCAGCCGATGGAGGAAATTGGGAGGATTTGTAAGGAGTTTAACGTGCCGTTTCATACTGATGCAGCACAAGCTTTGGGGAAGATTCCAATTAGCGTGGATAAGTGGAATGTTAGTTTGATGTCGTTGAGTGGGCATAAAATTTATGGTCCTAAAGGGGTTGGGGCTTTGTATATGCGCCGGAGGCCGAGAATTCGAGTAGAGCCTCAGATGAATGGGGGTGGACAAGAGAGAGGGATAAGGAGTGGGACTGTGCCCACTCCTTTGGTTGTTGGGTTTGGGGCCGCCTGTCAAGTGGCCAAAAATGAGATGGAATATGATGATAAGAGGATTAAGGCTTTGCAGGAGAGGTTGCTGAACGGGATTAGGGCTAAGTTGGATGGAATCGTGGTGAATGGGAGTGTTGAAAAGCGGTATGCAGGGAATTTGAACATTTCGTTTGCATATGTGGAAGGGGAGAGCTTGTTGATGGGATTGAAAGAAGTGGCTGTGTCTAGTGGGAGTGCTTGCACCAGTGCTAGTTTGGAACCCTCGTATGTGTTGAGGGCATTGGGGGTGGATGAGGACATGGCTCATACTTCGATTAGGTTTGGCATTGGGAGGTTTACTACTGAGGCTGAGATTGATAGGGCAATTGAGCTTACTGTGATGCAGGTTGAGAAGCTGAGAGAAATGAGTCCCCTTTATGAGATGGTTAAGGAAGGAATTGATATTAAGCAGATTCAATGGTCACAACACTGATAGCAGCTTTATATGGATGCTTAGGAAAATGGAAAAGAGTGAGGCAATTGGGATATGGATTTCATACCAGGGGCATGGAGCCTAGAATCCGAGATGATGTACAACAAACCAATGGAATTTCATCCAGTTTCTAACTTGAAGTTTCCATGTATATGCGTCTGAGAGTTGTCATACTTTGTCTATGATATAATTTTGGAACCAGTTGTTATCTTGTGCTTGTCTTGCCATGGAAGCACCATAGTTAGTGAACCACAATAAGGATGACACGTCCTAAAGCACAGATGTATAACAGTTTAGTTGCATACGCTATCTCTCGTCAATTTTAGCAATGTTAGTGACTTTCATGTGCTCGGATGTGCTTTGATTGCCTTATCTTTGAATATGAGGGAGTTGAAAATAACTCATAAATCCCGTCTCTGATCAACATATTTGAAATGTCATTAGTTAATGCAAATTTGTTGGATTACCGTGCAAATTTCATTACGTATGGTTTCTTGTCCAAGTTAAACTAAAACTTAGTAAGCTTGTATTATTGTTTGGTTCTGCGTGTATATTTTTATCTCGTTTAGTTTTGTATCATTTTTAAGGCTGCTGTGCTATGTTGATCCTTCGTAGAATACTTCCTATAACTACCATTTCATACATTGTTTTTGAAGCAGTTCTTTGCTTGCTTGTTGCTATGGAGGATAGTTTCCTGATCATCAGTTCTTGACCTAAGAAATACGGAATATACTTACCATTCGAAAGATACGGACATAACAGCTTATGTGTCTGTAGCAATTCTGCTTTTGATATGCTAAATGAGGCTGCTAATCAAAACTTGTCTTTTCCGAGACAGACAGGTCTTCCTGACCTTCCTTTCTATTTTGTTATGACTAATGAGGTTACAAACATATTGTTAGTCGTCCTCGACTTGTCTCTATCGTTGAGGAGAAAGGGGAAGGGGAAAGGATTAGGATAAGTTGTGGGAGAAGTGCATGACCAGGGCATGCCACCTCTCAGGCTTCCAAACAAAAGAAGAAAGTGAGGGATGATAAGGTAAAAACAAAAAAGCATGTTTGAACTACTACTAAAAATGGTGAATTTCTCTGTATCTTTATCGATTCATCTAAATTCGAAGAACTTTGACATGGTAGAGAACTTTGAGGTTGTGATTGTTCTCATCTCTGAAGGATTGTAAGGGACTCGTATGTGGTTCATCTAAGTCAGATATGGTTTTAGTGAGAACTGGGCCTCCTTGTCATTGAAGGCTTTTTCACATTTCCTTGCATGAGACTTAACTGGACTTGCTTGTCAACAGCTTACTGTTGCGTTGGTCCAGGATGTAGAATGAGATAAAACTGCTTTAACGTTCTTTAGCTTTAGGCTGGCACAGGCACAGCACCATAAATTGTTTAGATCCATTCACTAGACTCTACACATCTATTCATCAATAGAACGCATAATCTTGACGTAAATCTTTACTTCAACTGGCATAATAAAACATGAAAAACTGATAAACGATTATTAATATGTTGTTCAACTAATCTGATGTTTGTTGAGCAACATATTAAAGTTAAATCGGTAAAATTAAAGATTTAAGGTTTAAAAGATTCGATCGGTATTAGATCATTATAAACTGGTTAAAGATTGAATAGAGTTAAAGAATTTGAAAAATGATTGAAGAAGACTATCCTTATCTATCGAAAAATAAAAAAGTTTAATTAAAAATATTCAATAAAAATTAATCAATTTATTTAGTTTATAATAATTGATTAATTTACAAAAACTGACCGGTTAATTAATAAATTGATCAATTTTTAACAATAAATATTATTAAACTAAAATTAAACCGAAAAGTTAGTCGGTTTATATTGAACAGGTTTAATTTTTAAAATAGTAATTAATACAACATTGCCAAAATATCAGGTCAAATACTTCCTTCAAAAAGATTATTGTAACTAGACAGATTCAATTCCTGGAGGGTTAAGTGACTTTTGAAGTGGGGAAGAAAAGAAGGCTTTTTTGGCAGGTGTAGAGTCTGTAGACTCCATCAGAGTAACCAAAAAGCAAAAAATCAACATGGGTTTGAAAGATGGTATGGTACAATAACCCTGGACCCTGGTAAAAATTGAGTAACCGTGCATCAGTCTCCTTTCCAGGAAACCTGATGACCCCAGCTCTACAAATGGAAAATGGCCCATGAAAATGCCTCATCATAAGGGAAGTAGTGGCTGTTATGTTTCAGGGGCCGCCTAGTTTCTCTCGTCCGTGATTGAGGGATGTAGATTTTTCAATGCCATTACTATCAAGCTGGTCGTTGGAGGAGTACAGTACTTGTCACCCACAGAAGGCGTCGGGAATCAGAATCCTGATAGGATAGGGCGGGTACTGGGATCAGCTTTTTGGGTGTCTGCCTTGACCCTTGCAACAACATTCCTACTTGGGTTTTTGCGGGGTTCAGGTTCAAGTTTCAGGACATTTGAGACCTTCGTTCGCACGTGACTGTTGCATCTGATCTAATTATCTGAGTTTGGTGTACCATCGGTTCCTTGTCTTCCCAAGTGAGGATTATCAATCAACTTGATGGTCTTTAAGTATTCATCCTATGTAGGTTCAAGAGTCAACTTTGATTAAGAATTCACAAATTAGTTATTTTAAAAAAATTGTTAGAATTTACAATAGATCTATGAGCCCGCATGAGAAGGAAAGTTAGACTACATATAAATGTAATTTTTTTGGACCAAACTCATCATAAAATCAATTGGTAATAGGTGGAGTAACCCACTAGATATATATACTAGTCTTTTTTTCCTCTTTTTTCAATATGGGACAAACTCCTACTTTATATTTCAACAGACCCCCCATCACATGTGGGTCTAACACGTGACATAATCTATCATTTCGAAGGGTTAACGACTAACATAAGAGCAACCTCCTCTGATACCATGTTAG
>JANIPM010000233.1:6345630-6356575 GCA_027478405.1 Erythroxylum cassinoides
GCTTAATTCAGTTAAGGATGACTTGATCGATTCCATGTATTGTGTGCACTGAAAGTTGTTGGATCACCAAGTCGTAATATGGGCCAAATGGGAGATTGTAAGACTATTTTATGTCCCATGTCACTTAAAGATTTTAGTCTAAGAAAAACACCCAAGATAATGGTAATTGGGTATTATAGACCTGATCTCAAATGGGTCAAAGACCCTTTTCCTCTCTCTTCTATTTACCAAAAGACATGTCCGTTGGTGAGGCTATATAAGTTGAAACAACTTATAGAATAAATCATTCTGAACCATTGAGGAATTCTTTAACGAAAGTAGACGAGAGAAAATCAATACAATCAATCAAATCAACATCACGACAAGCAATTATGAATACGAGTACGCAAACAATAATTCAATCCGATAAATGTTTTACAGTTCGGGCGTATCCAAATAGATACTATGTTTACATATGGATCCCTCTATCGTTTCATTCTATTTAGGAATAGGAATAGGCGTAATCGGATCTATTTTTTTACATATATATCTCCTTATTTGAGACCTTATTCTATTAACCTCTTTGGGCTTCTATTGAATCGAGAAATGGGTTTGATTGTCTATTTTTTGATATAATTTTGATATAATAATATATATAAGGTATCTTCCAGATAATTCAAATCGAAGTAATTGAATGTCCGACTTGGGCCTAGATGACATGACCGATCAATAGAAAGACTCCAAAATTCTACCTTTGTCATATATTCCATATATCACACTATCCATTCGGCAAATTGAAAAAATAGCATACGAATGATATTCTTAACTATTATTAATGAAGGTAATAAAATATATTTTCTAAGATTGGAGTGGGTTAATAAAATACACCCTCTTATTACTTGGGCAAATAGGATGCTATCCCAAACTTCAGCTATATCCATCCGGGCTTCCCCAGATGCCATCATTGCTTCTTCTCTGGGAAAAGAATTTCACGACCCGTAGGCCTTCTACCTCCATGTGACATTGCTCCATCAAGCTTTCGCCAATTGCGGAAAATTTTCCACTGCTACCTTCCGTAGGAGTTTGGGCCATGTCTCAATTCCAGTGTGGCTGATCATCTTCGAATTAGATCAAACTGAGTATTCTTAATCTAAAGTTAAAATCAAACTTAAAAAAATAATTTTTAATTTCAACTCCAAATTTAAATATAATTAAGTCAAACTTTGTTATCAACTTTATGCCGATACCCTTGACCTTTTTGCCAAGCTTAACAATGCACACTTGTGATTTTATGCTGTCTATGTGTCTCTTTGAAATTGTACCTCATGACTGGGTGGAGGAGGACGGCAATCTTCGAGCCCTGTCTTATTGGCTATGATTGGCATAACTGGACGATGATTGAACGCTTCTATTCTTAAGATTGGGATTGTTCCTTTAGGACGCTTACCATTCCTTAACCAGCTTTGGAAGATCTTAGCAGACTTTGTTGGTTTACCTTCACTTGGAAACGAACTTGGTTTCATCTAGCAGGGCCACAAGCAATTTGAGCAATGATGTCTAAGTTATAAGAAACATTATATGCTTGCCTGAAGACATCTTGAAATTAAATTTGTTAACTTCAAGATCTATCATGATTGGAATCCTCAAAATGGTAAATTTACAATGTAATTTTAAATTTATCCGACTAAATTAAGATGTTCAAAATAACTACCAATAGAAGTATAAAATTAATTTAACATAATATCAGACATAATTTATAAGTGCAAATTAACATAATATAAATTATTCTTTATTTCATAAATTTATTAATTATGGGAAGATAACAATTTTTGTTGTTATGATTAATAAATCTCATTTTACAGAAATATAATTTCATCAATAAATTGAATTACTATGAGTTTTTTTGAAAGTTAAACTACTTCTAAGTACCAGTAATGTGATATTATTAGTTCAGCTGTCAACGAATACCATCATTTTTAACGTTCATTTCTTAAACAGTTTGATATATACTGGTAATAATTGAAGGTATATAAATTTAAAGTAACAGGGAAAACATGTATGGTATGGTTCTTGAGAAGTGGATGATTGAAGGCAGGTTGTTTCTATACATCAACACATTCAATTACTTCAAGCCCATCAGTCTAGCATGAGCCCAAAAAAAAGAAAGAAATCAATCATTTCACAAAAATTCTTTCTCAAAGTTATAGAGTTTGCATGACTATGCCGAGACCTGTATGATTTTCTTGGCAGAAACCCTACTTCCATTGGCAAATCCATTGCTCCAAACTTGAACAAAAACTAAGAAGAGAAAAAGCAAGCAACTTCCTATGTTATTTTGATGATTCCGAAGAGCCATTATAGCCTGAAAATTTGAGGTTCTTCTACCTATTTAAGTTTCTACGTCCTTATATGCTTCAGTCAGTCCTATTTTACACATATCACTCTTGCATTAACTTTATCATCATTATCTTTCCTTCTTTTGATGATTGGAGGATTACCCTTTTGTTTTAATTGATGGTAAGGTGGTATATCTCGTGAATTTGCAATTTAGTTTATTTATTACAGGTAATTTTACTGTAAATTTTATTAAATTTAAGAGATTTTGGTTTTAGTTTGAATGTCAAATGAGATAATTACATCTGGTCGGGTCGGCCGTGTTGGGTCCGAGCCCAGTCAAAACGACCCGTGGGTCTCCTACCTAATGGCTATGTCAAGCCCAGGCCTAGTCCACGCTCTCCTCAGCCCGTCCGCAGGTGAGAGAGTCTCATGCAGACGTGAACTTGTAAACCTAACACATGCACTATATAAGGTATTATTCTATCATAACGAAGGTACGAATATCGTAACCCAGCTCTTTTAGCTTTTACGGCAACCCTACCTTCACAAAAAGACTGACTTGAGCGTCGGAGAGGCTAATCGGGACATAACCCCCGACGTGCCTTCTTTGTTTTGCAGGGATATCACCGTCAGAATCACCACAGAAGGCAGCCAACTCATGGATCCAAACGGCAACGTTCAGTCTCGCCAGAATCCGGCAGAACCAACATCTAATAAGAGAAAAGATTCATTGGTTGGATATAACACTCATTTTCTTCTTTTAAATATTTTTCTCCATAGACACCTTATCCATTTAACAAGTATTAAAGATAAATTTAACTTTTTAAAAATTAAGTACTATATTGGATACAGACAAATAAGGTGTAAACTGCACCTAAGGAGTGCGACTTACAAGTTTAACTTACAAACAAATTCATAAGGATCTCTTGCTAAAAGTTTGCACGTAAATCAGTGAAGAGCTAACGAGGAAAAGATCAATACAAGTTCCATCTGTTGCTAACGAGATGAGATAGTAGCGGTTGTAATTCACAAGCAATTGGCTAATGCTTTAATGCGTGTGATGAGGTTTGTGAAGCAAGTTGCCACTTCTATAATGCTTGAACCATGGAGTCGATTGTTTCTTTCGTGTTAGATGTAGTACACTGGGGCATCAAAAGCGACCCCTTTGAATTGAATCAGGTTTGAGGAATCCATTCAATGATATATGACCAGAGTGAACTAGAATAGTTCACTTTGAAAATGTTTAGAGTTCTGTGTTAAAATATAAAGTAGGAGTTTGTCCCATATTGAAAAAAGAGAGGAAAGAAAACTAACATATAAGTCTAGTGGGCTACTCCACCTATCACCAATTGGTTTTAGGATGGAACCTCACTTAGACTTATATGTGGTCTAACTTTCCTTCTTATATGAGCCCGTAGGTCCATTGTAAATTCTAACATGGTATCAGAGCAGGTTGCTCTTATGTTAGTCGTTAACCCCTTGAAATGATAGATTATGTCACGTGTTAAACTCACAAGTGAGAGTGGGTCTGTTGAAATATAAAGTGAGAGTTTGTCCCATATTGGAGAAAGAGAAGAAAAAAGACTAGTATATAAATCTAGTGGGTTGCTCCATCTATCACCAATTAGTTTTAGGATGGAACCTTACTTAGACTTATATGTAGTCTAACTTTTCTTCTCGTGCAGGCCCGTAGGTTCATTGTAAATTCTATCATAAATTATTTAATAATTTAACAAACTTTATTCAATTAAACTCTAGATTTATCTCTCTATTACTAAAATATTAAATAAACTCCGAATAATAATTCCAATTATAAATTATAAATTAATAAGCACATAAAATCAAACTTTATAAATAAAATTATTTCTTTAAAATTAAGATCATAAGTTTATATATGGATTAATTTGTTGTATTTTCTTAAAGTTATTAAGATTTTATAAATTACTTATTTTAGATAAATTAATTAATAATTAAATGATTTAAAATGAAATAATAAATTAAATTTAATTAATATTTACTTATATATAGAGTAATTTTACTCTCAATTTATCATTTTTTATTACCAAAATAATAAATAATATCTAAATTGAGATCTTTAAATTAGTCAGCACATAAAGGATAGACTCTATTGGTTTAGATATTCACTAACCTTATTTTTTAATTTGCTTTTACTTTCTCTCAGGAGCGCATTGTAGAATAATCACACGAAAGGACGGTTTATCCTATTTTTATCATCACTATTCCTGATTTGACTCATTTGGTATGGTCATGTTCATGTAACATCCCATCACTTACGTATTAAGTTCCTTTCGTGACAATGATTGTCTCTTTTCTCTTCCGTCTTTTCACTACTTCGGATGGAAAAACCTGAGAAGAAAGGAGGACCCTGTGAATTTCAGAGACTGGTTGTTTTTAGTCATTATTGGCTAAAATTAGCACATGAAATTCTTGTTTCAGTGTATATCCTATCATGTTACATTTGTCTAAACTCTATATTCTGACAAAAAGCTCACATTAGCTCAAGTTTATCAAAAGGGTTCATCTCTAACCGTCATTTTGTAGCCTCCCTTTCTCCTACGAACGGCAAAAGAGGTGACGTAGGCCTATGACAGGCAAGAAAATTAGTATTGGAAAAAGGGTCATCAACTTCAAGGATCAATGTTTGACTATCTGCAATAATATATGTACTTGTCAAGATAGGAAACTCATCCGTAAGTCAGGAGTTTGAGAAACTACTGGTTTTATGATTTCTTACACGACAAGAAATTAAAACCCAAAACCCAGATTCTGGTAGAGTTTGTCCAAAGGGTTTAGGACCTTGGCCACTTGAACTCAAGACTGGAGATTCAGTGAGACCAAATTGCATGTACGTGTAGTGTAGAACCTTTGGTTGGTTTAGTTTTCGAGTGCGTCCATGGTAGCGTGTGATGAAGTACGATATATACGCCTTGATCCTTATCTCTGATGATTCTCTGTTCACTGTTCTTGTACCAAATCTTTTATCGTAGTCCTCTGGATTTGTTACTGCAGTCCGCAAATCAAAATGTAAAATAGGTTCTCTGTCTATATGAATACGTACATATTCCAAAAGAATCATCTTCTTTACAATGTACCAAGCACTAAGGAACGATCTACTCGTATTGCATGATTCAACTAATGATCGGGATTATATTAAAGTTGTCAGGGAATGACAGGAAGAAAAGATTAAGAACAATGGGGTGATAGAAGATTCTATAGAAACAAACAGAAAGTATTAGTAATATGGAGAAGGAAAAAGACATTAGATTTATCAGTCAAGGAAGTGCCTCACATATACATTGTTCAAAAAAATGGATTTTTTTTTTGTTCAGATACAGCAAAGGAACTTCATTCAATTTAAAGCTTTAAGATCAAGGGTTGAAGATTAAGTTTCCGCATTTGCACTTCCAGCTGATTGGCTTGTAGTTGGAGTTGCCATCTCCTCTGACATAGGCAATGGCGGACACAGTAGAGTAGTTGCCATTGCCATGATTCACTTGAGGGTTTGTTGGTACTTGGATAGCTTCACAATGGCCACATGAACGGCACCTTCTGTCACATCTCGGTGGCCTCGAACCTATCTGAGATCTTAGTATCTTCTTGTCTTCATTTACTGTCTAAAAAAATTCATAAGATCCTCCGTAAGTTACTCATCAAATGGATCATGCCAACTTGTTAAACACTAATACAAACCAGAATTTCTGTGCTCACCTGTGAAGCGGTACCTAACGCAGGACTTGCTCTAGCTGCAAAAAAACAGAGAAAAAGTAAAAATCATCGCAAGAACCAACACACTATAAGCCTGTTTATGAATTTCGTTAATTCAAAACTGAGATTCAGACAGAAGTGGAATACCTTCAGCCATGAATCTCACTTGGGTCGAGCTTGGAATCAAGAGAAAGAGAAAAGAAATGGCAAGGTAGTTAAGTTTTCTAGAAAACAAGAGCTTGTAACTACACCCCATTTTAGGAGAAGTTCATGGAGTAAGAACTGATAAAAGGGGGGAGGAGAGGAGGACAGATTCTGCAAGTTAATTTGCATATATGATGATGAGAAGGTAAGTGTGCATAGTTTTGTATAAGAGAACAAGAAAATCAGCAATTGAAAGACACATTTACATTATTGCAACTGCTTTTTCTTTCACTATCTCTCTGATGCTTTGAGGTGATGGAACATAGAAGGACAAATGAGAAATGGCAAGAAAGCAAAAAGAAAGATTAGAAGCAAACCCCAAGAGGCAAGAACCATAACGTTGGTTCTTGAGCCCTCAAACTCAAACAACATGCATACATATAAGTTCGCTATAATCGAAGAAAGAGAAGGCGTGTGGAGCTTCTTTGTACGTATGTCTGTACAGACAGACGACATGGCCAAAAATAATAATACAAACCCTTTTGACATAACATATTGTAAGTAATAGAAAAGCAATAGAAAATTATCATTTTAGTGACTCTGAATATTATTATACTTAATTGTCATATTTTTATTATAATTTTATACTTTAATATACTTTAATATTATTAATTTTACTCATTACACCTGAAAGTGCTAACAAAAATAACCGTAGAGTAATCATTTGAATCTTTTTTGGAAACATTAATATAAAAATCACATATTTAATAAATATTTCACATATAATTTAATTTATAGTTAATATAATAAAATTATCAAAAGTTTAATTTAATTAAGACTTAAGTGATATCACTTATTAGTGTTATTTTGAAAACTATAAAATATAACATGATATCATCAATGATTAAAAATTAAACCGGTTAGACCAGTTTAACTGTAAAAATCTCGAATCATCTAATTTTTTAGTTCTTTTAGTTTGATTTACTTTAATAACTTTTGTTGTTAAAACTGACCAATTTATTAATTAATCGATCAATGTTTAAAAATTAATAACTTCTTATAAACTAAAATAAATTGATTAATTTTCATTTAACAATCAAATTTTTAATTAAATTTTAAATTATTTGATATGTAAGAACAATTTTTTCAAATATATTTTAATTTCTTTAATTTTATTTAATATTCAATCGATTTTATAACAGTAATTGAACCTTTTAAATTTTAAACCTCTTGTCTTATCGGTTTAACTTTCAGTCTGATTTTTAAAATAATAAATATTATAAATAAATAACTGATAAAAATTGCTCATTTGTGACCAGAAAGACACATGATTAAATTATGGAAACAACTTCTTTGTAAAAATTATAAAGAAAAATTGCTTATATCGATGACTCTATTTAGGACTCTCGCAGAACGGAAAACTATGTGTAAACTTTTATCTAAATTTGCTTATATTTTTTTGTTTTTAAATCCTTAAGTAATGTTGTGTGAAATACGAAAAGGGCAACTAAAATCCAAATGACATTTCATCACGGCTATGGATTTTCTCTATTCGGCTTATCGCTTTCATTCCTTGAGTTCCCTCAGCTTTTTACTTGAAAGAAAAAATAAAAAGATTCGCAGAGTTGGTGTTCGGCTTTTTCTTTCTTTTTTATTCATTAAAATAAGAAGAAATAAGCAAAATCAGACCCATGTGGGCTTTTATTGTTCTCTGTCACTAACCCTCGAGCCTAATCCAGCTTGTATCAAAGCTCCTGGTCCTTGCTCCCACACCACATTAAGGTTACTATGATGATGGTCTCAAATTCCTGGCCTGAAAATGTAATTGAAAAATCGAGGATCTGATACCCATTAAATGCTAGTTCAAATCAAGAGCGTAGAAAAACATTGGGTTTCATTGTTATGCTCAAGTCTCTTTGAAGTGAAACCTTCCTATATAACTGGAATGATGTTGGTAGAATGTAACGGATTTTAATAATATCAGTGTGAAATGGAGCTAAAGAATGAAAAAAGTCAACCTAAGGGGTGTGGTTGAGTGGCAAGGGACTCATCCACCCTTAACCAAAGGTCAGAGGTTCGATCCTTGTCTTTGGGTATGGAGCAACCCTAAATCTTTGGGTCAGCTGTCTCACCCTGTGAGGTGCCTTCTTATTAATAAGAGGATTAGTCACTGAATTCGTCGGTGGATACCCTAATCTCAGACAAAAAAAAGAATGATAAAAGTCAAAAAAAACCTAACATGTAACGATACTTGCATGTTTTATAGGCACAAATTCTAAACATGATTTAATGTCAACTACACTGGATTACAATTTTGTCTCCCCTTAAATCATTTACCAAATGTCATCATATTGATTGTTATATATATGTTATTTGCACTTGGAAAAACATTTTAATTTATAAGCTTGTCACTTACCCTTAATTTAAAAATTATTTGAAGAGAATAATTAGAAAATATTTAGTTTATCAAGGTTTATTAACCATTACATTTATAGAAGTAATAATAATAAAGTGGGGCAGATTCAAGTACTAAGAGTGTATTTGAAAAATATATAGCAGAGTTGGAAAGAACCAGATGTGACGTCCCAGCTAGAAGCATTTCTATTCGAGACAATATTCTTTACCATTGAAGAAGGATACTTAACCCCACGAGGTAAGTTAGTAAAGGGTTATTTTGGCTTAAATAAAATCGCGAATTCGAATCGCCCTTATATATGTAATTGTTTAAAACTTGAGATTAAAGTTTTATCTCCTGTAAAGGACTTACTTGATTTAAGTAGAGATTAGTCTGAGAATAGATGGCTTAAAAGTATCTTTCAATAGTTAAGATCCTCCTAAGACTTCTCGTTATTAAAAAAAAAAAAGAAGGATACTTGACAATTGTACTTTGTATAGAAACAGTCATTCAAGATGTTGAGCGGTTTTTACATGCTACCTTTATTGTCAAAGACCTTGGATATGCTAAGTTCTACTTTGGTTTTGAGATTGCTCGTTCCTCTTACGGGATTTATCTTAATCGAAGGAAATATGTGCTTGATGTTTTACAAGACACTGGTTTACAAGATGCCAACCCTGCTGCAATTCCTTCTCCTGCCAACACTCGACTTTAGTCTACGATAGATTCTCTATATTCAGATGTAGCTAAATATTATCATTTAATTGTTCGTCTTCTCTATCTTATTATTTCCAGACTAGATATCTCTTTTGTTATTTAACAATTAAGTTAGTTGATGAATTCTCCTCAAACTTCTCATTGGAATGTATTTGTCCATGTTCTTCAGTATCTCAAAGGATATATCCAGCTAAAAGTTTGTTTTTCCCATCTAATTCCCAATTTACTCTCACTAGATATTGTGATGCTGATTTGGCTTCTTGTGTATATACTCATAAATCTGTTACAGGTTATTATATTTTTTTGAGTTCATCACTTGTTTATGGGAAAACCAAGAAGCAAGCTACGGTTTGTGTTCCTCCGCTGAAGTAGAGTACCGTAGCATGACTACGATTGTTTGCGAGCTCCAATGGCTCACTTCTGAAGGATTTTCATATTTCGCCTCCTCTACTAATTCCTTTATACTATGATAATCAAGCTGCTTTATATATTACTGCTAATCTCATGTTTCATGAGCGCACAAAGCACTTGAGCATTGACTACCATCTTGTTCGGGATAACGTTACGAAAGGATTTATTAAACTAGCTCATGTTCAGTCTTCACTTCAATTAGCACATTCGTTTACTAAGTCTCTTATTATTCCTGTTTTATGAGCTCCTTCTTAAATTAGGCTTTGTTGATTTTCACCAACCTCTAACCGGAGGGAGGATGAAAAATATATATTGTAGAAATAGTGTAGATATTTTCAATGCAAGTTAATAGTATAATTGTTTTTCTCTACAGCTGATATGCTGCACTACAAGGAAATCGTCAAATAGCGACGGAAATATACCGACGGAACATATAGCGTCTGTGAATTGCAACGGGAAACACTAATCCGTCGGTTAAAGCAAGAACATTACCAACGGTCAAAAAATCCGTTGCTAATGTTGGTGGGAAAATTTCTCGGGGACTTTTAGCGACGGAAATATGCCGATAGAAACCTTACCGTCTGTAAATAGGGACGGAATTAAAATTTCGGTCGGAAAACTTGTCGACCAGAAATGGTCCACCGACGAAAAAAAGCCGTCGCTATATTAAAGCAAGAACATTTCCGACGGTCAAGCAATCCGTCGCCAAAGTTGGAGGGAAAATTTCGCGGGGACTCTTAGCGATGGAAATATTCCGAAGGAAACCTTACCATCTGAAAATAGGGACGGAATTAAAATTGCGGTCGGGAAACTTGTCGGCCAGAAATGGTTCACCGACGAAAAAAATCCGTCGCTATGTTGCAAACGTCGTCGGGAAGCTAGGTTACAAAGCTTACTTCTGCGACGGATTTTTTTAATTATACCGACGGATTATTCCGTCGGCAAAATTAAATTAAATCCACCTGCGCCGCCCCTCTCTTCTCTCCCTGACGCTGGTTATCTTATCTTTCTCTCCTCTCATCTGGCGAAGCTCGTCTTCAACCCACGTCCGACCAGCTGCTGCTACTCCGGCGACGACAACGTGCGTCTTCTCCGGCGACAACAACGGGCGTCTCTCCTCTGCTGGATCCGAAGGTAAGAAAGTCGTGGGTTGGGTTTATTTGGATGTGTTTCTGGAGTGATTTAATGCATTTCGTTTGGGAACTCATGTTTGATTGGTCTTGTGTGAAAGTTTTG
>JANIPM010000233.1:6359286-6370181 GCA_027478405.1 Erythroxylum cassinoides
TTTTTATTTAATAATTTTTAAATTAAATTTTAAATCTTTTGATAAGTAAAAATAACCTCTTTTAATAATATTTTAAATTCTTTAATTTTATTCCAACTTAACCTATTTGATTACAATTCAATACTTTTTAATTTTTACATATTTTATTTCATCAGTTTAAGTTTCCAGTTTAGTTTTTAAAACATTACATGATGAAACTATAAAACATTACTGAAATTTTTATACAGCTTTCTCGTAGAGATAATCACCACCACCGCCAAGAGACACAATAGAACAGTAACAACAAACTTTTCAAGTACAGGGAGCAAGCTGTTTAAGACTCTGATCCTTTTATCGTGATTGTATGGCTGTGGCTTGTCAAAGGAAAATCGATATCGCCATCTTTCCTTTCATTTTCTTCATTCATGCTTATCTTTGCCCATTCATCATCACATGGTTACAGACTCCTCTCAATTAATCATTCATGCAACTTGCCAATGATGTCTTTTCTTTTCTTTTCTTTCTTTTTTTTTGGGGAAGATCATCGACTTGAATGAAAAAAAAAAAACGACCGCAAAGAGTCAGCTTCTCAATGGACGCGCTGAACACCTGGCCAGTATCTACCTTGAACAGGACATGATGTTAGAAACTTGCAAGAAGAAATATTTCTAAGGTGGTTTCATAATTTTCAGGGTTAAGTTTCCTGACGAAAGTACGACAACCACTGAACCTACTGGTCCAGTGTATCTGTGGAGTACAGAAACCTTTTGGATACAGCCAATAATTGGGATGATGGAAGACATTTCATAAAGATCATCAGCTACCTGTACGTAGAAGTAATCAACTAAGGTTTGAACTGCACCACAAAATCTGTCACGGTGCAACGGAAACAGATCCATATAATTGGAGTTGCTAACTAGAGCCGTCGGACTTGAAAAGAAGAGGAAGACAGAAAAAAGTAAAGTGATTGGCTTGCTATCCAGGCTATTCACTCTGATATTGAAATAGCCTATTTTGCTACTATACTTATCAGGTACCGTCGTATTCTATTAGGGGATCTATCAGAAATATGTTTCCGAGTGCCATCGTATTCTATTAGAGGATTTGTCGAGATCTGTCTTCTCAGACTTGTCTTATAACTTTGTGTTCTGGTTCTCTTTAAATAAAAAAAAAGTAAAACTTCCTTCCTCTCTTTTTTAAAATACCAAATTAATAAAATTAAAATTACAATTACAATATTTAATAAAAATTATAATATTTAAAATCCAATTCTATTTATATAAAAACTTAAAGTTACATAAGATGATGTACCTTGTCTTCATCTTATATTAATATGAAGAGATGTTATACCTTCGGGCGAACTATTAAGCTTAGGTCGTCAAAGATTTGATGCCATACTTGTTTAGCATTTTCTTCGACCTTTTTCGACCATACCCGGAGACCATATACTACTCATAGAAAGACTCAACAGCCCCATTTCAAGCCTAGAATAAACTACACCGGTTCATTACTTGCACGAGTAGCCCCTCAAGTCTCATGCTCGTGTACAAATGTGCTTTCACAGACACTCGTGTACAAAATGTTCATTTTGTATGCTCATGCAACTTGATTCCAATGTTGTTTTCCTGATGTTGAAAATTTTGTTATGGATTATTAAATAAGAATAAGGGTGGTTCCATATTGATATAACAAGTTATAATAAAAGATGATGTTAATCTTATCTTTCATAATTTTTAGTCACTCACTTAATAATTATCTATAATTTATTAGTAAGATACTAAAATCATTTAACAATTTTAATTCATTAACTTATCATTGTCTTAATTTTTTAAATATTAAGTGTTTTTTGAGAATTTTAAATTGTAATTTACAAAATATTAGATGTAATTAAAATTTGTTAATCTGCAATTAAAAGTTACTATCTATTAAAGGAATACATTTGCTCATTTTGATGTTTGTTTACACCAATTGAGTTGAACCTGGACTTCTATGGATGTTGTCCTCGGGTACATCTAGTTGAAACTTGTCTTTCCTCCAAGCTTTAGAGCTGTTATTAAGACAAGGATATCGACTGACCACAATTTCAAGAGCACTGAGCACATGCCTATATCGATTAGGCTATTATCTGCACTATAATAACGTCGGATGAAGAGACCAAAAAGACAAACATAAGGTAGATAGAACTACAAATGTTGTCGGCCGCTTATTACAACAAACAACAGATCACATTTACAGCTGCGGTTGCACCATCAATCAATAAGAGAGGTAGTTATGACATCCAAATCACGATACTAACATGTAATTAAGCAATACATCTACATTAAGACTTTTTGCATGTGGGTTGTCTGAGTTCATCAATGTCTCTGAAAATGAATTGAAAACTAAAAAGGGGAGTAGACGAAGGGTCATTTTTCCTGGAAAAAGACACAGTCAAAGAAAAGTACATAAACTTGCAAGAATCCATTTCCTTCTTTTTGTTCCATATTGCCCAGTTTCATGAGGTTCCTGAAAACCCTACTTCAATTATTTTTGTTCCAGGTAGGGTCTGCTAGTTTTTTATCGGTGGTTTACCCAGATAATCATATATGCGTATCCAACTCTCTTCCAAGCTCCATTAATGAGGGATGACCTACAACTTGTAAATGGAAGCTGTGAACATTTTAAAACTATCAGTCGTGTGTCCATGTCCAAGCAATGAGCTCCACCTCATATTGAAACTTGTAGATATTGACACAATACCTGATATGAAGGATGCACCTGTACATGGACATTTAAGCCTCTAGTATACCTTTCAATCGTGCAAGTTCGTTCTCTAAATGGACCCTCCTATACTTGACGCGCGCCCTTCAGCAGTTAGAGACATTATCAAGTAATAATGGTACTAATTATTTTTAAATGGATCAGGAATTGGTAATATATGATGCAGGAATTTTGCAGAAGTATTTAATTCAGAAAACTTTGAAGAAATCTCTTCTTCTTTAATGGAGTCCGGTGCAAAAGACATCTCCCTGAATATGCTTACGTCACAAGTTAGAAAGCTACTGTATAGTCTTTGTCAACGTTAAATCACGTTCCAGCACCTTTTGTAGGAGATGATTAATGTTAATTTTGACGCGAGGTGTATAATTAAATGAAATGAAAGATACTGTTATATTATATCTTATTTTATTCTAATAGGGCAAAAATGAGAAGAGTTTTATTTGAAAGTTTAAAATAAAATGTAAAATAATAAATAATTTTATAAAAACTCTTCATTTAAATCATGTTTTATTATATTATATTATGAACTCTTACATCTATCTTAAATAATAATTTTCTAATACTACATTTATTTACATTCTATTCCAATTTTTGAATTGGATATTGTATAATTAATCAAAAGATAGAGGACTGGTTACTCTATAAAAAAAATAGAATGACATTTATTAAATGATTTTACCCTTAATTCGATAAAAATACATCAATGTCTAACAAAAAATGAATATTTTAATACTATAGAGTTGTGAATATTCTAAACTATTAACATACATATTATATTTAATAATAAATGTATAACATCTTTATCACTTTTTCATTCAAGCATTTTAATTTGCTCAAAGTCATTATAAAAATTTTATATCTTAGACATTTTGAATTGAATTATCACAATTATAATTTTTTTTCTGTATGATAAATAAATTATTTGAAACTCTTAAGTAATAACGCCATGATATATTTATATAACTTGAAACTTGTATCAATAAAAATGGTAAGTGCATGCAATTTGTCTCTCCTGGAATCCTAATTTTATCCAAACCAACCTTATTTATGATCGTTTGATAAGTAACTCGTGAATATTTTAGGAGATAATTAACACAAATTTATTTTTTTCCTTACACGTATGTACTCAATTATGTAGTACATTGCATATTTTTATATTTATATTTAGACATGTTTATTTTATTTTATATTATTATTATTTTGCATTACATAAGAGCCTCACATCTTGCATTTGTGCGAATTAAAAAACTACAAGAAACCTCATAAACTGAAGACAGGGAGAAAGAAACCGATGTAAAATTAGAAACAATTTCCGAAATGAAGGGAATTAAACAGAAACAAGAGGCATTTATTAATGAAAATCCTACTTCTTCCCTTTTGTCGGAGATTCTCACTGAATGTTATAATATGCTAACGGGAAGGTGAGACTAGATAATAGATATATAGATTTGTAATGTCCTTTTTAATGATTTATTTTTCAATAATTCGATACTAGGCTTGTAAAATTTCCACATCGTTCTAATATAAAGATTTTGATGTTAAAATCAAAGAAATAAAAAAAATGTATTAACTTTTTAAAAGATAAATTGTCTTATTTCAAAAATGAGCTGTATATCAAGTTTGACTCCTAATTAGTCTGATTCTGATGTGCTCAAGTGTCTTATGTTCATATCCCTCGTGAATTATCGAAATATGCAACTTAGATACAGCCAATCAACGATATTTTGGGAAATAGTGGTGATAACGACCATATCGACCACTCTTTAATGTTGTGGCTCGCCGGTCAATTGAGTATATGATGGTAGGGCTGCCCTCTTAATTCATATCTTCGTCATAGAAGAGCAACGAGTATAGCAAAATGTTTTCATTAAAAAGTAAGAAAAAGTATCTCTAAAAATTTTGAATTAGTTGATTTTTTATTTAATTTTTAAGTTTTAGATTTAATTTATTTTAATGATCTTTAATATTAAAAATCAATGAGTTTAAAATTTAAGATCTAGAAAATTGAATCGGTATTAAACCGTCATAAAAGTAGTTAAAGATTGAACAAAGTTGAAGAATTTGACATATAATTTAAGAAGACTTTTCTTAATTTAACGTTTAATTAAAAAGGAGACTATTAAATAAAAATTAATTATTTTATTTTAATTTATAAAAATCAATCAGTTTATTAATTAATCGATCAATTTTTATAAAACAAAATAAACTATTAATTTTTATTTAATAGTTTTTCTTTTAAATTAAACTTTAAATTAAAGACAATATCTTTTAATTATATTTCAAAAATTTTAATTTTATTTAACCCTTAACTTGCTTTACGACTACAATTAAATCTTTTAAGCATTAAACTTTTTGTCTTACCGATTTAATTTCTGATTTTTTTTAAAAACATTGACAAAACGTATTAAAAAACTAACATATTATTCCGGCGAACCAAACCCTAATTTCTAAAGATTTTGCACCATTTTCATTTTTATAAGAAATTTAGGAGTGAATTATACTAAATTTCTTCATAGTTTTAACCTTTTTTACATGAACTCTGGTTTTTTAAAAGTAAATATTTTTCTTATATAATAGTATTTTAATATATAACTTCTATCCCACAATTTATTAATATATATTTATAACTATCAAAAGATATTGTAAAAATTAATAATTTTAATATTATATTATTTTAAATAAAAAGAGATAAAAACTAACAGAATATTAGGAGTGATCATTATTCGGGTCGGCCCGATTACCCGGCCGGACCCGAATTAATTCGGGTAAGCAAATGTTAAATTTCAGGTAATTCGGGCCGGCCTGGGTATTACCCGAATTATTTTTAGGTCAGGACGAGTAACTCCAAAAAAATTTGGGTCTGCCCGATTACCCGAATTAGGTTTAAAAGAATTATGAAATAGGGTAATTAGGATAATTCGGATAAATCGAGCCGGGATAATTCGTGTAAATAAGGTAAATCGGGCCGGATAAATAGGTAATTTGGGTAAATCAGGCCGGGTAAATTCAGGTAATTGAAAATTCGGGTTCAGCCCGGGTAAGAGAAAAATTTTTAGGTAATTCGGGTCGGGCTCGAATAGTAAAAATTGAGCCCGAATTACTCGAATGGTCACCCCTACAGAGTATGACAGAAAATATTGTGCAATATCTAAATAATTATATAAAAAAGTAAGTGATACTTTTATAAATATTTGGCAAATTGTAGGGCACTCAATATATTTAACTCTGGCTCGACATGTAATACTAAGTAAACCAACCAATGCCGGACACGTGGTTCAAAAACTGAAAACGTGATTCCAGCGAAAACCTTCGATTCCAACTATGAACTGGCTCCTCCCTAGCAGTCTTTGACCAATCAAACTTGTCCACGTATACCGTCTGTCTATGTTGATGGACCACTAAAACGAGGGGGATATTCTTTTGTTTTCCACGTTTCAAACTACTATTGGTTGAAACCCTTCAGAAATTGAGCTCTTTGTCTTTTAGCTCCCAAGAGATGGGTCCTAAAGCGCACTTTGACCGTCTTCTTATCCTTATTTGTTTTGATAATTACTAAACACAAACACCATCTCGACTCTCTCGTTGGTCCACGCGAGAAACCCATATTAGGGACAGATTAAACACTAAAATTAGTATGTACCAGGAGTGATGTAAAGTCCTATCAGTTACATGTAAAGTCCTATCAAATCTTTTAACAACGTGAATCTATCCCATGCAAGACTTTCCTTCAAGTTTGAGTTTCTAAAAGCTAAAGTGGCAGTAAATGCCAAGTCTCGTAACTTTTTTTTTTCTTGACATGCATGCATTTGTATGAGTATGAAATTAAATAAGCACCAATTGTTCATGAAGGATGGAACCCAACTATCATAATGCATTATCTCGAACTCAAATGAAATGTAAGAAAAAGCTGGGATATGCTAAGAGAAAGTTTATGTAATGAACTTTGTTTGAAGGGGTGCTTATTTGGGGATAATGAAAAAAAAAGTATAGGTATAAAATAAAAACTCATGTTTAGTATTAACAGAGGTAACACTTTTATTCTTCAATTTTCAGTAATACTTCAATGGGATTTATTGTTGACTATACTCTATTTCTATTTTTTATTATATTCATTTCTATTCTCATTCCTAAATTAGTGATTACAAATGTACTTTCATCATATGGTCCTCACTAAAAATCAAACTTGTAGCATCTTAAATTAAGAGGTTATTATGAGACCTAATTTCATCATTTAAACCACCTTTGAGACGATTTCTTTATCATTGGTTGGAGCGAGTTGGCAAAATTTCCAATTTTAAGTAACTTTAGGTTACATCAAGTACGTAACAGTTGAGATATGTACTGAAATCGCCATTCCTAAGGGGGAAGATAAAAGAGAATAAGCTGACGCACACGAAGTTCGATGACAGTTAGGCAAAGGTAGGGCCTATGACGGCTTGCCATTAGCTGGACCTGAAAGCTAAACTCAGAAAATGTTGCTTTCCTTTTGAATGCAGCAGTCGTCGTCATCTCACTCTCACTAATCCCATGCGTATAATCTCCACACATATATATATTTGCATAGCTCAAAAGTCCTCCATAGCATCCTTCTAATAATACTTCTCATCATCCATTACAATCCTTTTTCATATAGTTACTGATACTTACGAATTAGCTTGGCGATCACAATGAGCAAGCATCACAACGCCACCATCCTCTTCTTATTTTGCTTCTTCGCATTTGCTCTCTCTGTTTCAGCTCGACCAGCAACTTTTTATCAGGACTTTAAGGTCACGTGGTCTGATTCCCACATCAGGCAAATCGACGGAGGAAGAGCTATCCAACTCGTTCTAGACAGATACTCAGGTTTCGCATTATTTTTTATTGGGGTCGACAGTTGTTTTAAGCCGTGTTTGTTTCTGTATGGTAAAGTTCATATCTGTGGTTTTGCGATATTCCAGGATGTGGGTTTGCTTCCAAGAGTCGGCACATGTTCGGTCGTGTCAGTATGAAGATTAAGCTCGTCCCAGGAGACTCGGCCGGAACTGTCACCGCCTTTTATGTGTGTGAACTGTTCTGAAACTAAAAATTTCTTCGTCGAGTTTCAAATCATGACAGATTTGATTTACTTTGATTGATTAATCCTATGTAGTTGAACTCGAATACCGACAGCGTACGAGATGAACTGGACTTTGAGTTCCTAGGAAATAGGAGCGGGCAACCTTACACTGTTCAAACAAATATCTATGCTCACGGGAAAGGTGATAGGGAACAAAGAGTTAATCTTTGGTTCGATCCTTCTGCTGATTTCCACGAATACAAAATACACTGGAACCATTACCATATCGTGTAAGCTTCTCATATCTTTGTGTCACTATAAACTTCCATGTAATTTAAATGCATGTATTGAGGTTCTTCGGAATAACTTGTGATCTCCTAATTACTGGTGGATTTTGCAGGTTCTATGTCGATGGTGTGCCTATCAGGGTTTACAAGAACAACGAAGCAAGAGGAGTCCCATATCCTAAGTTCCAGCCTATGGGAATTTACTCAACATTGTGGGAAGCTGATGACTGGGCAACGAGAGGTGGATTAGAGAAGATTGATTGGAGCAAAGCCCCATTTAATGCATACTACAAGGACTTTGATATTGAGGGGTGTCCAGTGCCTGGACCAGCAAGTTGTCCCTCTAACCCAGGTAACTGGTGGGAGGGTGCTAATTATCGAGCCCTGAATGCTATAGAGGCAAGAAATTACAGGTGGGTCCGCCTGAACCACATGATCTACGATTACTGTACCGACAAATCCCGGTACCCGGTCACCCCACCGGAGTGCATGGCCGGAATCTAAATCGTCGGTGAAGAAGCAATAAGTCAAGCAAGTTGGCATATATGGACATTGAAAGTCATACTGTAATGTCTACGTACATGTTCTTGTATAAGTACTGTTTTGGAGGAGGCGTGCAATTCTATTTTGTGGGGTACCAAGGAAATGAAATAAGCTTTTGTACATGCGTGGACCACATGTACAGTACATTTGATTCTCTGGAGGGGGTTAAAGTCCAATGTTTGCTTGTAAGTATATGTGTGCATATGGTTTACACTACTTTTGTAATTTTACGAAATAATGGCTTTGATAATCATTACGATGAACTTTATCAAGCATTGTACGTATAATTTTACGAAATAAACAAAAATTTCATTTTATTTTACCTTTGAAAATAAAAAAAGGTGCATAAAACTTTCCATTTTGCTGGAATTTAGGAGGGTTATAATAGCCTTATTTGGTAAATAGTTTATAAGTTATTTTTGGCAGATTTTAAGGTTTTAGCTATTTAACAATGTCAAAATAATTATATTTAGTAATAAGCTAATTTTGAAAATGTTACTTCTTCTAGCGGTTAAGAAATTAAGGAACTAAAAGATTATTATATTTAAAAATACAAATTACTCAAAAAGATAGAGATATAAATAAAGATAAAGATAGGAATAGAGATATAGGTATAAATTTGATTAATTTATACAAAATTTAAAAAGTTGATAATTAAATTAAAATTTTAAAATATTTAATATCAAATTAAAATTTTCAAAAAATTAAATACTTTTAAATTTGTTATCTCTAATTATATAACATTAATTAATTTTGTATAGACCCAATATTTAGTTCACTTTTATTTCAGTATTTAGTATCTAATATTTTTATCACTTGTATATTGTGTTTAATTTAATTCAATTTAATCTAAAATTAATAAGTCAAATTTAAATTAATTATTTTATCTAAGTTTAAATTTTAAGAGATTAATATAAACAATTTTTAAAAAACAATTTTATTTAATTTAATATATTAAAAATATATTTTCAATTTGTCAAATTTAAAAATTAAAATTAAAATTAAAATTATATTTCCTTAAATTAAAAATTAAATCGATATCATTTTTACATACTCAATTTCATATTAAGCTCAATGATGCTGCATTTGAGGAAAATTTCTTGGTGTGATCTGACCAAATTCATTCTTAAGTTTATTTTTAGTGACATTTTAGTGATCTTTCGAGTTTTTTAGTTGGCTCTTGCCAATTCAAAAAGATCTTGAGAAATTTTTAATCAAACTCATTCATTATCAAGAAGTTGTATTGAGAGAGTTTTTAGTATTTTTAAGGCTTCATAAAAGATATTGGAGAAAATAATACTGATGACTTCTTTTGCTATTTCTAAATTCTTATAAGAATATTTAAAGAAACATTAAGATATAGTAAACAAATAATATTTATGTTCTTATAAATCATTTTTTTAAGTTAAACTTTCTTAAATCTTTTTCATATAAACAAATAATTTATCAAACATCATTAAATAAACGGCTGATAAAATTAGCTATATTTATCAGACGTATTAATTCGATGTTAACTAATTACTAATAAAATTAGCTTAAATATAATATAATCCACTTATTACCGAGAATGGTTTTTTTCATATTTTTAGGTTTCATTCCCAATGTATCAGCCAATATCTTGCAGTTGGGAGAAATGACACGAGCATGAGGTTTAGTCCATTCCTAAAAAACCACCAAAATTTTACAAGTAGGGTTTTGATTATCTTGCATATTAGGTGGTTGCATCAATTATTACATTTACATTAAAAAAATTACATGTTAGTTAATTATATAAATTGCACTTACCACCTCTTTACGATATTGTAAATGTTAAGCATCAAGTAGTTTATTTTGATTCGCAAAATAAGAAAAACAAATGGTTTCCATTTCCATTCTATTTATTATATTTTACTATTATTTATTAGTTAGTTCATTAATTATTTTTTCTTATTCTTATTTCTCTCCATTAAAAAAACTTAAAGGTACATTCATGATAAAACTGGAGAGTTTATTCTTAAATGCAAGATTCTTGGAACTATTAATCATAAACATGTGTGACAAATTATTACACAAGACATTTGAAATATTGTAATTCTAAATGTCTTTTACCACTTGTTGTCTTGTTTATGTAACATCTCATTATTGACAGGGAGGTTAGAATAGTAACTCTGAGTGGTCAATGAGCGCTTAGAAATGCCTTTACATGTTCATGCATAATCTAACATCCGCATTTATGTGAATAGTAAATTTTGCACATGAAAATGACTGTACATGCATTCATGACATTTCCCGGTTATGTGATTGTTATT
>JANIPM010000233.1:6479526-6492642 GCA_027478405.1 Erythroxylum cassinoides
CTCTATCATTAGCTATTGATTTAATTAATAATATTTGTATACTATTTACAAAACGTTATTCCACCTTGACCAATAATTTTTTAAATCAATACTAATTAAGAACAATGAAACATTCTCCCTAATTACTTTGAGATAATGAATCATATCTTGATCAGACAAATACCTTTATATAGTTAATGCTACATCTAATGCCTACCAATTGAATTACCCTTAATAGGTCATACGTAGTATTAGAATATAACAATCTCTATACAAGAAAACTTTGGAGACCTCAAGTCAAAAGATTACTTATATATTCATCATAATAATTTTCATATTCATATAAATAATGTTTCAAATGGATTTCTTATATGGGGTCAGTTTAGTGAGTTTATTCTCTAATAAGCACCCACATGCTTATTTAAGTATGTCTATACTTCAACCTATAAGATCGATTACTTCCTTCTTAAGAAAAAACATAACATGTGCTAGTCTTTTTACGTTTTATTAATGTCCAATCTTAATATAACAATGACTAGGAACAATTTAGGGATAATATATAAATACAATATGAATTTCATAATTATAATCTCATTATAATTTTATTTGCAATGTATAATTATTTCATGGACTTTATCATTTATATCTAAATATGTTCAAGGTAAAAAATGCCCTTAAATTATTTTGTTACTAAACTATAATTAATCAACTAACTTTAAGGCCTAAACCAACAATCTCTCACTTGCACTATCCCAATCGTCTAAGTATCATATACCATATTATTATATGACGATCGTGTTATCGTTGAGACAGCGACTTAATAAGAGAATTTAATAAGATTCTTTATAGTAAGCATTCGTTTAAATCTTATAACTTTCATCTTTATTTTCATCACTTGCACTATCCCAATCGTCTAAGTATCATATACCATATTATTATATGACGATCGTGTTATCGTTGAGACAGAGACTTAATGAGAGAATTTCATAAGATTCTTTATAGTAAGCATTCGTTTAAATCTTATAACTTTCATCTTTATTTTCATTATAATTAAGAAAATTTGCCTAAATACATCATTGGATATTTGATGAGACTTTAGTTCCTTTTACATGCTCAATGGCTCTAATGTTCCATAATACACTATTATCTTGAACAATGCAAGAAACTATATTAAAGTTCACTAAAGAACTTATTGATCTAATTAATCATTTTCACTAAATAAAAAATATATTATGGCTTAATTGGCAACCATTGCTACATATTGCTACATTAGAATCCTTCAAATCTTTAATGATATTGTTCTAAGTAAAGTGGACCATAATTAAGATTTGTTGACCTTAATTAAGATGTAATTCTTAAGTTAATATTCACGTAACTTTGAACTCAAATATCAATTCATACATAAAATAATGAATATCTTTAATACTTCACAAGTATCAAATATCTTAAATGTTAAACATCTTTAATACATTATCTATATACTTAGACTTAGAATAGGTAAACAACGTCTTATTTATCTCTATAGATCTAATTCTCATAATAAGCTGTTAACTTTTCATATTCATCGAGAGTTGTTCTTGGACAATTATATTTTTAACAATTGAAACTTATAATTGTTGTTCTATATGAGTAATATGTCTTTACATATTCGCACTAAAGAGAACAACTATATTCCTACTAACCTCTTTGTGAACATGATAAATTCTAAATTCATCGTGAAAGTGGACGTTTCAATGTCTTGTAGCCTTTTAACTCTACATCAAATGTATCAATAAAGGCACTAGTTCTAATTAGATGTATTATCATGAGATTTAAACTTTTCAAATTTCATCTTTATTCAACTACTTATTTTAAGAACTATTCTCTAATAAATATACATTAAAACAAACAATTTGTTTAATAGATCTATAAGATTATATCAAACCTTTAGGATATCTCATAACCTTTTATTACCCAATTTAGTTATAAACCTAGCGGGTAATACTTGTTTCACCTAAGCATCACATCCTTAAATTATTAATTTTGATTCTTTCAAAGACTTAGCGTTTTATATATAATACGAAATAATGCTAATTGATTCAATTAGATTAAAGCTAAGTCATTGTACTAAGTGTAGCTATAGAATAAATAATATTGCATTTTCTTCCTTACATAAATTCATACTCTTAGATATATGGAATATTATTGTGAAAACATTTACCATAGTTACTCATTCCTCATAGATAATAGAGAATTTAAAACTTACTAAATCAATCTTACTGAAGTGATTTAGCATTCTCAATATTTAATTTCTATTTAGATTAAATAATTTAAACTTTTCAAAAATTTAAATCATTATTTCATCTAATACATATGACTATATCACATAAAATCATTAGTAATATAATGAGATATAAGTATTATCCTTTTATGAATTGTTATTATATCTAATACATTACATGTATTAATTTAACACTTTTCACTAAAACTTGATTTGATTAGTCTTCAACTTAACAAGTTTCATACGATTCATAATCAAAATAATACATACCCTTGTATGTAAATTTATAATTCTTATCATATTGATTTAACCAATATGACATAAAATAATAGTATCAACTTTATATTCCTGAGACTTTATGCTCTTGTTAAAGGATTACAGGAACAAAGATCTTAAGGTGGCCAAGTAGAACAATCTCCACAATGTAATGTAAGAGAAATTGCTTGGTTTAGCATGTCAAGTTCTAGTCATCATGACTTCTTTATCAAAACTTTTTAAGCTCAGTCATTGATCGTCCCTCATGTTAGGCTAATTCAAGACCGTAGTACCATTGGAATGCCCCACATTAACCCCATTAAAAAGAACACTAAATCCAAAGTTACATATAAAGTCGATCCTACCCACATAAGCTTGTCTAATTGTTTGTACTTGTAAAACTGTAGTCAACCAGGCTGCTGATTAGTCTGCCAAAGATACCTTGTAATCTTACCATCTCTACCCCGTTCACATAAAAAATTGATAGCATGACTCAGAGTTTGACATAATTTAAAATTAATAAATTAAATTAAATTTTGATTCAAACTTATTTTTCCAAAAGTCATGGAACTAATATTATTTTTATTTATTGATTAAATGACTCTATATAGTTTATTTAATCATTATCTTACCTTTTTGTCTTTTAATTTGTATTTGGTAATATTGAAAAACCGACTTTTTTAGTTACAGTCAGTATACAATTTTTCTTGCAGGAACAATAATATGTTGAAAATCATCAACTCAGTTACTTGTTATGTGACTGATACAAAAGAAATAAAGCATTATCACGTTCAGGACTCATCTATTTTGAACAGAATTATAACTTTAAAGCACAAAATGAGGACAGAATCCTAACTTTTGGCAATTTTTATTGTTATTCAAAAACATTGTGATGAAGATGTACTTTTGGGACTATTTGCAATTATTGTTGATCGCCAATTCCATCTTTGATGATAGTTTGTCGACAGAGGACCACTCACCAAATGGTTAAAGAAATGATTGTGTTCACTCAAACTATTCAACAATTCTCTTATTGCAATTCTTATTGATACGTAGAACATTGAAACACCATATGTATACACTACAAAAAAGTCAAAAGTCTATCAAACCCCAGTGCATAAGATTCCCCTATTGTAAGGATGTTGAATTGATTGATGATTGCACCATGCACTCAAAATATCGTCATAACACCAAATCGATGGTAAGTCAGATTAGCTTATGAACTTTTTTGTTACATAATTTCTATTTACTATCCAAAACATAACACTAAAATGAAAATTGAGAATGTTGAATTACTGTTGAAATATAAGTGAGACTTTGTCCCATATCGAAAGAATATATGGCCTTGAGCATGTATATAAGCTTAATGAGTTACTCCTCCTAATACCAATTGGTTTTAGGATGGAACCTCATTTGAACTTGTATGTACTCAGTTTATTTATGCCTAATTATATAAAATTTAACATGGTATCAGAGCAGGTTGCTCTTGAATTACTCGTCATCACCTCGTCACGATAACCTGTGGCATGTGTTGGGCCGTAAATTAGCCCACATATGAGGGGGGTGTTGAAATATAAGTGGGACTTTGTCCCACATCGAAAGAATATATGGCCTTGAACATGTATATAAGCTTAATGAGTTACTCCTCCTAATACCAATTAGTTTTATGATGGAACCTCATTTGAGCTTGTATATACTCAGTTTATTTAAGCCCAATTATATAAAATTTAACAATTACACAATATAAAACATACAAAAGGGTTCTAGCAACATATATAGCCCTTCAACAAAGACAAAAATAATAAGAGAAAAAAAACATAAAACATCCTATAAATTGCTCAATCATTCAACAACACAAGATCAATCTTCATGTGGACCCATAAAAAAAGGGACCCAATTAAGGATACTAAAATTTATTGGTATGGGAAGAGGGTGAGGAAGCATTGAGCCATGTTCATATGACCCTATTTGTCATCATCCATAGAAGCATATCCCAAGTGAAATCATACCAGGTTGCTCCTTCAATCTTTAAAAAAAATAAGAAAACAAAAGAGAAAAAAAAAACACTTACCCTATCCTTTTCAAAGCCCACCCTTATTGAAGAACTTTGGGCAGGTGTTCTATGTTCCCTAACATGTGGTTGCTCATGTGAAACCCACATGACTCCCATACCCATGGGTTTTATCAAAAAGCGAAAGAAAGTAACAGCCCTCTGGCTTCCAAAGATTAATTATCAGAAACTTTTAGGGTTGTTTAATGCTGATTTAATTGATTGAGTTGATTAATTAGAATTGTACAGATCATTAAGACAAGCCCTTTCTTGTCCTTGTCTCTTTGTTTATCATCATAATAAGTAGACATCTGACAGTGCTTAATGTCTAATTGTGATGTTAAGTGTCAATTACTTGTGTAACACATGATTTCCTAATCAACTATGCTCAATTAATTAGTCCTTTCTCAGTTAAAAATTTAAAGTTTTATATGTTATTTAATAAACAAGCAATAAGGTCAGGGATTATCCTTACATGAGCCCCATCTACCGTCCAAAAGTCCTAAATCTCTTCAATTATTAATTAAATCAACTTAACCGAAACAGCGTTTGACCGTTAATTAAATACAATCAACTTACAAAGTTGTAACATATGATTATATATTCCTACTCCAATATTCTTGGTAAGTACTACCCATTCTTATACGAGTATAATACAAGCAGCAAAAACCGGCATATGCATGGTCATAGTCAACAACATAATCGGAATAACCGAAATTTCTCATTTCAGTTATATAAAAAGAAAGACATAACTATATATATTTAAAAGTAATTATTATAATCTACCAAACTCCTAATCACATGAAAGGATCATGGGTAGTTTGACATGTATTAGGTCGCCGCATATCAGAGAAAGACCAAAAAGAACACTTCAGTTTTATATACATTCAATCAATCATATATATAGAATATATAGCATATATTATTTTATCAGTATCATCTGGGATGCTCTCAGTATCCCACATAGCACATGGATCGGGCGTATTGCACTCCAAAAAGAAAGGAAAAAGGGAAGGTTGAGTTAGGTGCAGCATAAAAGTCCATATACTCGATTTTCGAGACTGTAACATATATTTCTTTGCTTTGTACTTCAAATTTTCTTCACATAACGAGTAAGTTATGAAAAATTTAACCTATCCATATGTGTTTGATAATGATCCTTATTAATATAACAACAACAATAATAACATGAAGCGAGAATCCTGCTGAAACGTAAAATCTGAGGGAAGTATTGAAATTCTTGATGAAAATTAAGTTGATTAAAAGAAATTTACAGGCTAAGGCATAAATTGGACGTGTTAAGTTGAAGTTTGTTATTTGTTTATACAACAATTAAATAACAAGTTGGTGTGTCTTAGTCCGCAAAACATGGAAATCTTTTACAGTAATTAATGGTCGGTCATGCCATTATATATCCTTTTTTTAAAAGCTAAATAGATTCATTAAAGAAAACGAGAAATCAAATCCGAAGAAGCAACTAAACCCAAAGCCAATAGGCTTACCTTATACATCTGAACCTAAGCTTCTTCAGAATTGATCACAAGCGTAGAAGACTCAGAACGAACAACGGAAATAATACTGCTGGGGATAGTATCCCAATCAAGACGGTTTGCATGGAATAAAGCGACTCTCGTTAATGAATGAGCGACTTTATTAGCACTCCGTGAAGTCCATTGAACGGACAACAGTTGGAAGTGGTCCATAAGTGTCAGACACTCGGCAAACACTACACCAACTTCAAGCAAATTATTGGAAAAATTATTAAGATTATTTATCACCTCTAGGCAATCCGACTCCAAAATAATCCTGTCAATACTTTTACCTTTGAGCCACGCCAAAGCTTCTTTAATAGAAATTGCTTCAGCAAGTAAAGCGTCCACACAATAAGGGATGTGACCCGGGAAAGCTTTGACAAACCTACCTTGGCCATTATATATTCTTCTTTGTATTTTTTTTTGGTAAAATATATTCTTCTTTGTATTACCAATCATCTATTGCAAATTCCCATGCATGCTTGATCAACCTAACTAATATTTGATCCCTTCTGTTTAGATGGTAACCCATGAATGTACATTGCACTTTTGCGTGTTAGATGTACAAATACTGTGAAAATGTGACGTAACGCGATCCTATGACCTACTAAAATATGGAACTAATGATGGGATATAATGATGCTATAATAAGTAGCAATTTTGGTGAAACACAAGATATTTATGATATCATATGATTGGCTAAAATATTACATTGTTATACCAAATAAAACAAGTTGGATAGATATTGTTCTTGCTAAGAATATAAATTATGAAAATGAATATTATATTTGCAAGTGGCTATATATTTAAATGTCAACTAACCAAAGGTTATTCGAAATATGATTAGCAATACATTTATCAACGAATTTAAGTACTGAGAGACCAATTACTCATTGAGGAACTAATTCTAATCTTGGAAAATAGCCTACTTTAGATCGTTGAAATAGTGGGATTCGACTATTGAGAATCTAATTGATACCATAGTACATAATAAATAAACATCTCTTGAAAAAACAACTTTAAATGATCACAATTCTCATTTAATTTAATAAATGTTTAAACTTGTTAATTTGCCATTTAGAAAAGAAGTTTATTATTAAATAAAAATTAATTAATTTGTTTTAGTTTATAAGAAGTTATTAATTAATAAAAATTGACTAATTAATTAATAAATTGATCGATTTTTAACAATATAAGTTAGTAAAGTAAACCGAATCGAAAAGTTGAAAATTAAACTAAAAAATTAGACGAATCAAGATTTTTATAATTTGATTGAGTTCTTTAATTATTAATTATTGATAATAAATAATAAGATTGTTTCACTTCAATGATTTTCAACGTTGAGAGGCACAATACTTCACATACTTAATTACCATATGTAGATACCCAGAATCAAATAAGAGATCCTGTGTATTTTTTTAAAATAATTAATGAGTAATACTTTATTAATAACCTATTTTATTTGTAACCCTAGTCATGATAAGAGATCGTATCTTGCAAGTTAAGATCGTATATCAATTATCATCATAACAACATGTCGGTCGATGCCTATCGGTAATGGACACACACATATAGGTATATAACTAAATTAAACTGAAAAAAAAAGTTAAGTTCAATAATTGATATAAATTTGTGATGAGACTGCTCTATCTATTTTTTTAATACAACACTTCAAATAACTAGAATATTCTTATAAATTAAAAAAGGTACTTGGCTATACCACATATAGGCATGCTTTTGTCTCCTAAAACCAAGTACAACTTTCGTGATTAGTTTAGTAGTTGGCTAAAAATGGGGAACAAAGAGCATACCTCTGCAGTAAGACAAACTTTATGAGGAAAGTAAAGATTGATTAATCCTAGAAATTAACTTCGAAGGCATTATAGACTTTTTGGAGTCCAGATCTCATGTCTAATATTATGATGTTTTATTGTGTCCAATAAATCTCAGTCATTTATTTATGTGAATTCTGTATAGGTCTCGCGTGGACTCCGCGTGAGTCCTACAAAATAAATGATTGAGATTTCATGGACAGAATAAGATAGGGTAATATTGGACAGAGCATCAGTTCCCGACTTTTTGGATTGCTTGCAAGAAACTCTTCCTCTCTAAAAGCTCGACACATCGCTCCCACATTGTCATTTATCCCTTTCATTCTTTTACTTGAAACCGTAAATAGAGAAGAGTGGCAGTCTCTTTTCGTTACAAATTTTGTTTCAATCTCCAAAAGGGTATATGTTTCGGAAACCCTAGCACTAAAACTGTATATACCACTTATTGACTTTACATGCTACTTTTGACTCACACAACAGGACTCTATGTTCTTAGTAGTAAAAGGATAGTCCCCTACTCACACGGCTTGGACAACCTTTAAGTTCACTACTAAAAGTATGGAATATTTAATGAGGTCGGCTGTGTGTTGTGACACGATCTCAGGGCAAATTCTAAGAAGACGTTTGCAATGATGTAGCAGTGTAAGATACCAAGTTTTCAGGAAAGAGAGGTGGGTCACAACGGACATTCTTAAATATCAAGTCTTTTCTTAGTCAAAACTTTTCTAGACATGTACTACCATATTATCACACCAAAAACTCTACCGCATTTAATAAACCTTTCTCAAAAAAATCTTTTCTGATATGGAAGATCAGTCAAAACTACGACCACAGAGCATAGTTAGAATTTTCAAGAAAAAACACACCTTGGCTCTGATACCACTTATTAGAAATTTAGACCTTTCAAACCCACACCCAAGAATATATAATAGACAAAAATATCATAAAATAACAACACAAGAGAATTTATGTGGAAACTCGCAAACAGAAGAAAAATCACGAGCACCGAGAAGAAAATCTACTTTGTGAAAAATTCTTATAATCACACAATTTTTCCTCTCATTCAATCCCTCAATACACCAACACACTCACAAAGAAATACACAAGACAAACTCTCCAACTCTCACCCCAAAAGAAGAATTTAACTAGAGTCAAATTTGTACTACAAATCTTTGACTTTGTTGGATGTACTAATTAAGGATGTAGCAACCTCCTTATATAGGTAAGAGTCTTGCTCCAATTGTTGTCTCCAACCAATATAGAATAACAAAGGAGCCAAACCCAACAGAAAGATAACTGCAAATTGAATATGATTTCTTTTTCTATTATATGTTCACACATAATGATAATAACATAATCAGTTCGTTGGAAGAATTCAAGAAGATCTCCCATGCAAGGGAATCGACACCACTTGAAGAAAAACCAAAGAACTAGAGCCACTTCTAATCCATATGTGGATCGAGTGCACTTTCTACGATATTCCGGGAAGAAAAAAGATATTACCAACCAAAAATCATTTTGGGGAAAAAAATGTGATGAACAGTACTGTGTTTGATTATGTTCCACCAGGCTATCGCTCATCGGGTTCACGATCGTGAAGCGCATCAAAAGATAGCCGGAAAACCCACTTGGTGTGGGAGTTTCTTCTCAAAGATTTCAACTGCTGGTGGCTGCTTTGGCTTCCAGTGTTGGTGACTGAATCCACAAATGTCTTCAGTCGGTCCATAGCCAGGTTTAGTGTTTCTTTGGACATGTTAGCGAAGCATACTCGAAACCAACCTGGTTCGGTGCAATGACATGAAGAACCAGGAGAGATGTTTAACTTGACATGGTAAACAATCTTTCTCCAAAGGTCCATCTCTGCTTCGAATGTGTTGGATTTCAGTAAGTGCTTCATGTTGACCCAGCAGAACAAGCTTGCATTGCTCTTTAAGCAGCTTATACCGGCCTTTTTCAGGCCTTTGATAAGAAGGTTTTGTCTCTGTTTAAGTCTCTTCTGATTCTCCGAGATGTAGTTTTTAGTGAACTTTTTATCGGACAGAAGAGCGGAGAGAAGATACTGAGTTTGGGAAGAAACCAAACCGAAGCTAGACATTTTCGTTGCTGCGGACACTACCATCTCGTCATTGGAATAAATTGCACCAACTCGAAAACCAGGAAGACCAAGATCTTTCGAGAGGCTATACACAATGTGCACTCTGTTCCAAACTTCTGCTTTCTCACATTTTCTGTCTTTCAAAATCTCCATGATACTGACAAACCCTGGTGAGTCGAAAACGGTCCCGGAATAAATTTCATCGCTGATAAGATGAATCCCTTTTGCAGTAATGAAGCTTAGGAGAAGATTCAATTCACTGCGGCTCATCGTAGTCCCCAAGGGATTTGAAGGGTTTGTGACCAACACACCCTTGACCTTTAAGTTTCGTTGCTGTGCCTCCTGATAAGCTTGTTCAAGAGCCGGTGCAGTGATTTGGAAGTCATTTGAGCTTGTACACTGAATAGGTACAATCTCAACCCCAGTTCTCCACTTAAGATCACGATCAAATCTGAAAAACATTAAAAAAACTCTGATGAGAAACGTACATTTCATGCATAAATAACATGTAACTTGGATTATTAGCAACAGCAAATGTGTATAAGAAGATACACGCACCCAGGGTAGTATGGTGTAGGAAGAAGAAATGCATCGCCGGGTTCAGCGAGACAGAAGATGAGAGTCTCATTAGCAGAAGTTGCGCCGGCGCTGAGAACCAACTTGTTTTGATCAAAGCTTACTTTGTTTCCTCTTATCTCTGACATAAACTCAACCATTGCCTACAATCATTATCAAACCATTGTTAGCTGCATTATTCATTTACAACAACGTACAATAAGAAAAATCGCTTAAAAGAACAGGAAACAAGATATATACACTCACTTTCTTGAATGCAGGAAGGCCGTGATAATCTTGAAAGAGTGCAAGCTCTCTGAAAATGGACCTGCCATCTTGTTTGAAACTAGCAGCGTCCTGGTTATTGGAAAGCCATGATTCAAGAAGATCGAAAGAGAGCTGAAAAACAGTTACAAGCAGGAATTAGTTAGCAAGTTTAACATAGTTTCTGGGTTCTTAAAACGACAAAAAAAATTGAATATCGTGAAATAAAAACAAATTTTCACACATATAACGAAATTCTAACCTGATTTTCTGCAAGTCCCATCTGGATGATGCCCGTTGGATTCTTGATCTCATCGTATGGGTTCTTCTCATATTCCTCCCATCCTAGGAAGTATGAGGAATCTTGGCCATGAGTATTGCACGTGGCTTTCTTAGACAACAACCTCATTTTTCTCTCTATGCCCATCAAATTCTATATCAAAACACAAAGCCAGAAAAGTGCAAGACAGACAGAACCAAAAAGAAAGAAATTTTAGGTAGCGATATATCGAGGGAATTCAGAGTTCTTGAAAGAGATTTGTGTATGATCAACAAGTGAAATGGAGGAGGGATTGAAGAGAGATTACTGATTGGTGCAGTGGAGTGGACAAGTATTGGCCAAGTTGCACATATATATATACACACAAGTGAAGAACACCAAAGACAGGCTGACAAAGACAAATTGGACCTTAGGGACAAGATTACTATACCTTAATAATATGTTTTTGTTACCAAACAAATGTAATTTATACGCGCTTTCTCCACTATCCGAGACATCACACATTTCTATGCTTGAATACTAATCTACAGTGATTGGAGTACAGATTTACTAGCTTTCAATTCTCGTAGAGCTATAGTAAGTTATATCGCTATTATTTCAAAGATTTTGTTAATAAAGTATATGAGATTATTAAAATATTAAGAGACACAGAAGCACTACTACAAGTGATTATTAAATAAAATGTATGCAAAGAGACGGCAAATCTTATAGAAAATGGCTAAAGGACAAAGGAGATGACCCACAAAAGTCTACGGTAACTTGGAGACCCCATATGCTCCCTGGTGGTCTTGCCTCATTCCAAACCATGTCGGCCATATTCACACCTTCAAGTCTTCAACGATTCATAAGTCCTTTGCTTCTCCTTTTTTTTTATTTCAAATCTCAATTCCTTTAAAATGAACTGTGGAAATGGCCTTTCTGATATCTTGTACAGGCTCTAGAATGTCTAGCATTTTCTTTTCCTTTCCACTTTCCAGTGTGTATTAGAAAGTATAGATTGTGATGAAACATCATATCTTTCAATGTACCAAACAATTTTTTTTTCCTATTGGTTAAACGGAAGAAAAATCTCAGGTGATTCCTTAAACTTTGTTGCCTAGTTATTAGATTTCGGACAGCCATCAATTCTAAGTAAAGCTTTCAAGCAATTCCCGTGATTTTGACTACCATTCAGGAACCATTAAAAATGGTTAGTTTGGTCGTAATTGTTTATAAACAAATTATGTTGTAAAAGGGCTTTAACTTAAACCAAGACCTAAGTTGGGTGAAGTAAAAAGCAATTATTGCTACCAACTGCTAACCTATCGCCCGCCCTTAGTTTCAGCCTCCTGATTCTGAATGCACCACTTCCAAATGGCAGCTATTTATGATGGAATAGGGAAGAGTCCATTCAAAATGGAAAAGTGAATAAAAAAACAAAAAACATGGCATTAGGGTCATAAATTATAACCCTTTTCAGACACTAATTCAGGCGACCTGAAGGAAATTTTCTAACTTCAATGTGTTTTGACTGCAAGCATTGGCTAGCTAGGTTGGTGATGTGGTGGTGGTGGTGGTGAGTACTGGTGTTGCAATCCGCTCCTAGATTTAGGACTTTCTTCCGGTGAGTAAACTTTGTTTGCTTTTATTATATTCCACACTGATTCAATTCCTCAAGTCAGGGACAGCTCATGACCGTGATCTTTTGTTTTATGCAATTCCAGATTACGGTGGGTGGTCACTTGGTTTTCACTACACGGAATTCCTGACGAATTGAGAATCAGGAAAGATAGGGTTTGCATTGCAATCCATGGGGACCATTTTTATTATTTATTGGAAAAATTCAAGAGACGTGAAAGATAAATTTAGGAAAAATATATATATCAAAATTAATAAATTATGCATCTAATTTATAATATCTATTATATATTTTATTTTAATTAAAAATATTTTTATTCAGTTCTAAATTACTTATGATATTAATTTTTCTCACTTCAAGAATGAGTTAATTAAAATTTTTTCATCAAAAATAAAT
>JANIPM010000233.1:6501108-6513332 GCA_027478405.1 Erythroxylum cassinoides
CTCTCCTTCTCTTCTTTTCCATGACACTCTCTCTTTTTCTCTTCAATTTTCGTTTTCTTCCTTCTTTTAATACAAGACAACTTTTCTTCTTCCACTTATACCCTTCCTTTAAAGCCTTAAGTATTCCAAACTTAAGTGAACTGCCAAAAATGCCCTTCTATAATCTTACTACCTTAATTCAAATAACCCAGGAAATAAATCCTACTAACATAGACATAATAATTAACTCCCAAAATTATTCTATCAAAACCTCATAACCCATTTAAATCATGCTTAATTTAAAAAAAATCTAGGAGCCAACACCTCAACAACTCTGAGAGTTTTTGTAACTTATCTCGGTGCAAGCAGATCATAAGGAAAGAAATTAATAATGCTTTGAAGGAGATGAAGAGCAGAATGGCAGTAGGACCAGATGAGATACTTATAGAGACATGGAAGAGCCTAAACCTAGAGAGTCTTACTTGTCTATTTAAGCTTTTTAATGAGATCCTTAAGTCCACCAAAAAGTTAGATGAATGGAGACTGAGTATGTTAATTCCTTTACGCAAGTATAAAGGGGACACCCAAAATTGTAACAATTATAGAGGCATTAAAGTATTTAGTCACACCTTGATGTTGTGAGAAAAGGGAATTGAGAAGTGAGTGAGAAAAGTTGCTCCTATTTCGGAGAACCAGTTTGACTTTATACCAAGAAGGTCTATGACAGAATCTTTACATCTCTTTAGAAGAATACTGGAATATTACAGGAAAAGATAGAGAAATATACACTTGGTTTTTATTGATTTAGAGAAAGCATATGATATGGTTCTTAGGTAGGGAAATCATGTGGAGGTTTTTAAAGGTTAAAGGAGTTTCTATAACTTATATCCAGGTGATCAGGGATAAGTAAGAAGGGATACTGAAAATTTTCTATTGCTATTGAGCTACACCAAAGTTCCGCATTGAGCCATTTTCTGTTCGCAGTAGTGATGAATGAGCTTGCCAAGAATAAGATATGCTTTGGTGTATATTGTTTATTGACGATTTTGTCTTAAGAATAAGACAAGAGAGGGTGTCAATGTTAAGCTAGAATATTGGAGGGATACGTTAAAGTCGAAAGATATTAAAGTGAGTAGGATTAAAACTGAGTACTTAAAGTGCAACTTTTCGCACTAGCAGGTGGCTACCGATATGGAGGTAAAGATTGGATTAGAAGTTATAACACATAAAGAGTATTTTAAGAACCTAAGCTATTATCAAAAGCAATCAAGAGATCGATGAAGATATATCCCATCGTATCAGATTAAGGTGGCTCAAATGGAGAAGTGCATCAGGAGTTTTATGTGACAAGAAGATATTGCTCAAGCTCAAAGATAAATTCTATCGCTTAATGATTAGGCCAACCATGTTATATGAGGCAAAGTATTGGCGCATCAAACAAATACATAATAATAAGTTTATGGTGATGAAGATGGGGACGCTCCAGTGGATGTATATCCTTATAAGAAGAGCTAAGGTTAAGAATTTAATGGTAAGAGACAAACTAAAAGTGGCTGATACTAATGAAAAATTGAGAGAGACAAAGCTTAGATGATTCGGACATATTAAAAGGAGACATCCTGACGTTCCACTAAGAAGATATGAGAAAATAATACTTAAAGGCTGTAAGAGGAAGAAATGAAGGCCTAAGAAGAATTGAGAAGAAATAATTAAGAATGATATGACTTGGATGAAACTTACCAAAGGCATGACCCACAATAGGAAAGTTTGACGTATTAAGATACGGATAAAAAATCTTTCTTAAAGAGGTCATTCGCGTTCTTGTAGACTTTTTAGATTGTGTCCTTCGAGTTTAATAAGTAATATTTATCTTCTAGTTAATTAACTTAATTAGTTTCTTACTTAGCTTAATTACTTTCTTAACATAACTGTTTTGAGTTACTCTTGTATTGGTATTTTTTTGATTTGTGTATTTGTTTTATCTTTTATTGTTAATCTTTGACATGTTTAATACGTACATGATTTTGTATTATATTATCTTTTATGCATATTCATTTATAATTTTGTAGTATTTTCATATTTTATTGTATGTTAAATATATTAAAAACAATCTCTATATCAAATAAAAATAAGACTATGAATTACTAAACCTTTTTAAACTCTACATCTTAGTTAAACTTGTACTAAATATTGTTATAGTCATCCCATCACTACTAATACAACAATTATTATTATTATTTATTTATTTATTTTGGTTGCCCACGAGGTGTCTTAGGAGGGTCCCAACTATGGGAAGACACTTTTAAGTCATCCACTCTCAGACTAATCTCCGCTCGAGCTGGGTAGGTCCTTTGTGGGAGGCAAAGCTCTGGCCTCAAATTTTAAACGGCTGTATACATGAAGAACCTCACTTAAATTAAGAGAGTCTCTTACCAACTCACCTGCATCCTGAGATTATTGTCGTTATTATTTAAATTATGAGAACACAGTTCCAATTATAAGAATTGGAAGGTGTGATTGTGAATGTCGCCTTGGGATTGTAAATTTGCGCGTCGGACCAACCCAATCTGGTTCTGACTTGCTTCAGTTCAATGAGTTTCAGGGACAGTTGGGAGATGACCTAATTATTTAGTATGGGAGCTGACACAGTTTCGCTTTCACAATGACAACTTTTTGTCTGCCAACACTTGTGTATTAATTATGCTATGGATTCTTTTTTAACTAGTGACCATAGGGATAAGCGAGGTATATTCATTGTCACTGTCTAATTTTATCAACCCTTCAAATCCGATTAGATTTGGACCACACATTTGATAAAATGATAGAATATTTTCATTGAAAGAGCACTTACCATAACTTGATTAGATTAGGATCCGTAGCGTTCTATGTGAAAACAGGGGATGGCGTTATTAATTAGATTTAGATGTGCTTGCTTTTGACCTCCAAATTTTCATTTAATCGCCCTGAACATTCTTCAGGAATTCAAAGTTGCATTCCTACCGTGGAATAGAACAACTAGTCTTGGTCATAATTAGTAATATGTCAATATAATTATGTCGGTAAAGACAAAAAGAAGAAGAACGAATAGCCATCTTGACGTGAGCATAGGCCATATCAATTACAATTTCAACATGCTCTTGCCAATAATGGAATCCATCTTGGAAAGTCATGCGTTCTCTCTATTACCGACCCCTGCACGAATCCATGTGATTCACAATGTCCTTTTCCTTTCTTGGACTTGTATAATCAATAATGCACCTTTCTTTTTTTATTGTTCATCATATTATATAATTTTCGTTTCTTGCACGTATCCTTTATCTGAATTTTCAAATTGAGTGGCCATTATGCAATGTGTGTGGGACATACGTTTTATGACACTAACGATTATAAGATCAGCAGGCTGGCCATTACTTCGTCTTTGCAAATTTTTAATATGAAGGGTTAACAAGGTGGTATAGAGTTTTAACTTTTAGTGCACACTATGGGTATGTTTGGGAGTTTAGGATGGAATGGAATGGTAATTAATGGAACGGAATAGAATGGAGTGAAATGAAATGGAATGAAACGGGCCACTCTATTGTTTAGAAGTTTAAATAAAATAAGAGGTTCGGAAGGCAAGCCATGCCATTCCATTTCTGACCCCCCAAACAAAATATTAGATTTTGGATGACAAAGGATAGCTTCCAAAGCCATTAATTGTCATTCCATCATGTTTCAAAATAGACTCTCAAATAATGGCCTGAGTCATTTGGGTCATTCCATTCCATTCCCTTCCATCCCTCTATCCACATCCAAACATACCCTTAAGTTACTCGTTCTTCAGTTAATGTGTATGTACTTCATGGTCTTTGTACTATATTTAGCATCCAGCTTGATAGTTTATTTTTCTGCATGGAATTGGAGGTAGCTAGATAAACACAACGTCATTCTCATTGATCTTCGAACTTCCAATGGCCGGTGGGTCTTGTTCAGAAGGCTCTATCTGAAAAGGACAGTTCAAGAGCTTTGACATAGGACGTGGATATAAGTCCACATAATAACTAGGCAAATAGCTTAGCTTAGGATAAGCTCAGGAACTTCGTGCGCTAATCCTTGGGTCAATGTGTAAGGAAAAGAAAAACTCTATGGTAAACCTGAAACATTTATTATCATTCTTGCCGACTTCTTTGTGATGGAGAACTTGCAAGAGATGATAGTGAAATCTCAGTTTTATGAATACCGGAAGGTTTTGAGAGAGATGTGTCGATCATCATTTGATACGATAATGCTTTTTTTCTAGATTCGTTTTGACATTTTCATAAAGGAACGGTCTAGCTACTTGACCTGTCTTACTACAAATAATATACTATTCCAGGTTTGAAATGTTGTAATGAAACTCCATTTCTTTATTCTAATTCTCAAGTTTTAAGATCGATTTTATGTTTTGCTAGTTGTGTCAATATTGTTAACTTAAAATAACAATTTTAGTTAAGGCTGAACAATTTAAAATTTAATATATTTATACAAAAATTATACCATAAAAAAAGAGTCTTACGAATTGTTCTCTTAATTTATAACAAAAAAATTACAGATTCAAATCACGAAAACTATCTCTTTATAAAATTACAAGGTAAGGTCATATTTATTGATAACCTTATATAGGCCTTCGGAAAATGAAAAACCTTATATACTAGTTACGTTGACTTTTTATATAAAAGTTATATCTTACATATTAATCAGTATACAATCAATTTTTTAAAATTTGAATTATTTGTTATCAAAGAAAATTTTATGATTTTTTATTTGAGGATATTAAATAAAATTTATATTCTTAAATTATTGTTTAGATTCAAAATTTTGATTGATGAAAAAGAAGAAATAATTATTTTTTTAAAATAATATAATTATCCTAACTTTGAGTTGTATTAAAAAAATAGATTATTTGAAAACTTTATTTATACTTTCTGTATTTTACAAAAATAATTGATAGTACAATTTTTATGTTAAATTCAAAAAATATTTATTTTAGTAAAAGAGAGAATTTAATTTATCCTTGATATTTCATTTAAGTTCAGGTTAATAAAAAATATTCATATTTTGCAGTTTAATTAAACTCAATAGTTCACAAACACAAACTTCATTTCTTCTTCAATGTCCCTCACAAAAAACAAAACTTATTTCCTATACTCTCTTAACTTTAAGAACGTAATTGTGTGAAAAGTTCAACATTTCTTTTACAACTCAAGTTTTTCTTTCTTTATCAGCAGAACCCGATCGAAAACCAACCCAAGAACATCTTCCACTTGGAATGTGCAAGTTAGACTAGTGCATGATGATCATTAATTGATCCAACTCATCAACATATGGGAATCGAGTAGCTCAAATCAACACTTGCAAATCTATAACAAAGAAAACAGGACCCCCATACCATACAAAGCCAGTCCAAGTCCTGGATATGTTTCTTTCAAAAGGGTTACTTGTTTGTCCTGTTATACCCAAGTGGGTCTTTTTGGGCAGTAAACAGTGAAGCATGGAGTGTACCACGCTTAGCACATCAAGGGGTCACAGTTATAGTGACCCCTCCTCTTTCCAATTATTTCTTGACCAGTTTTCAATACCAGACTCTACCCCAAACCAAGCCATGCATGCAGCTTGCTCTAAACCATCCTCAGATGGCGACTCATTCCAGCCTAGCTTGAAAGTGATTGCTGTTTCTATACACCTACATGGCCTAGTCTTAATCAGCCCTTGTTCCATGAGGTGGCTTCAACTTCTTTCGATGGGTATACGATATAATACGTTCTTGCTTCCCTGTACTTTACCTCCTTTCCTTTGTGTCCCATGTTGGCCGCAGTTCGAGCTACCTAGATTTGTTAGGTTTATGGTTTTTCTTTTTAGAACATGAGTTAGGACTAGACTGATCTTTCTTCCTACTAAACTAAGGTAGCCATGTTCATGCATGATCTTCGAGAGTTTATGATTTTTCTTATCAAATTTTCAGTGGCTGAGATTGGAAATTGGTTAAACCTAACAAAAGATGAACAAATATGTTGTAGAGTGTCTGTTGGAAATACTTGTGAATTTTCACTGAATTTGTTCTATGAATGACGAATTACGACAACCACTAAGGTAAACTAATGGTAAATTCCAACATGTGCACTGTTGAGAGGTGGGTTGAGGATTCTTTTTTCTTTAAGACCAAACATACAACAATGGATGTCCGAAGGCTCGTAGAGATAATTGAGTAGAGGAACATACAAACAGGTTTTGGTGACTCTGTAGCCTACAGAGATTGAACAATTTCTGTCAACTAAAAGACGAAGGGAATTTAAATAGAAAACTCCAAAGGCAATGGGCTAAAGACATACATTGCAGAAGATTATGGTCCTTTGACCCAGTGAGAGTTGGATTTGGACCCATTGTTGATGTAATCTAGCTTACAACTTGACAACAACTGACCCCTCCCCGCAAAAACAGAGTCTTCTTGCGCTGATAAGCTTATGGCCTGTTTTTTTTTTTTAATGAAAGAATAATATATTAGCTCAAGGAATAATGATCCAAGATGCAATCAGCTCATGTCGACCCAAAAATAAAAGCGACTATAGAGAACAGACGTTCTAGCAAGAGAGTGGGTACCCTTTTTCCTCAAACGCTTAACCCAAGAAAAATAGACCACCGGCGACATCCTTGTAACTTTCAAACATATACGCGAATGCTTTCAAACATCCTTGTTGTGGGCTCCATGTCAATAGGCCTGATCTATCTGATGCTTACTTTCATAGTTTTGAATTGGGCTCCAATGTGAAATTGACATGAAAAGCTAACTGGAAATAGCCTCCAAAGAGCCTGTGACCATGTGTAAGTCTCCTCCAAGTTCAGTTAGGGTTAGCTCCCATTTCCCAAGTTAGATGACCCAAATCTCATGGACCCTCCAGACATTTCGTCACCTTGTCAAAACATGCATAGCCAACAAGGACCTTTTCTCTGGCAAAGCCCTCCATGCAGTGTTTCTCAAGTCTCAACTCTTTGCTTCCACCTATCTCTCCAATCATTTTATCCTTCTCTACTCCAATTGCCACTGCCTAAACAAAGCTATACATGTATTTAACCAAACCCATCAACCCAATATCTTCTCTTTCAATGCTCTTCTTGCTGTTTATGCCAAAGTGTCACTACCCCATGTCGCGCGTCAGCTGTTTGATCAAATTCCCCAACCAGACCTTGTCTCGTTTAACACTCTCATTTCTGCTTATGCGGACTGTGGGGAGACTTCTCCTGCTTTGCAGCTGTTCAGAGAGATGAGACAAATGGGTCTTGACATGGATGGTTTTACTCTTTCTGGAGTGGTCAGCGCTTGTCGCAGTGACGTGGTTTTGATGAAACAGTTGCATTCTTTGGCTATTTCTTGTGGATTTGATTCTTATCCGTCTGTTAATAATTCTCTTGTTACTTATTACAGTAAAAATGGTCTCTTGGAGGAAGCCAAAATGGTATTCTGTGGGATGAGAGATGGTGTCAGAGATGTAGTGTCTTGGAACTCTATGATCGTCGCTTATGGTCAGCATTGTAAGGGGGTTAAAGCACTGGATTTGTATCAAGAAATGGTGCACAAGGGTTTTGAGGTTGATATACTTAGTTTAGCTAGTGTTTTAACTGCATTTACAAGCTTGGAGGATTTCTGTGGGGGGCTTCAGTTCCATGCTAAACTGATCAAAGCTGGTTTCCATCAGAATTGTCATGTGGGGAGTGGTCTAATTGATTTATATGCAAAGTGTGGTGGGAGGATGTTGGATTGTGAGAAAATATTCAAAGAGATTCCTGGACCAGATTTAGTTCTTTGGAATACAATAATTTCTGGCTTCTCGCAAAAGGAGGAGCTGTCCGAATGTGCTCTTGATTACTTCATAGAGATGCAGCGTTCTGGTTATAGCCCTGATGATTGTAGCTTTGTTTGTGTCATTAGTGCGTGTTCTAATCTGTCATCCCCCTCTCAGGGAAAACAGCTTCATGCATTGTCAATAAAATCTGAGATCCATGCAAACCGAATTTCTGTGAATAACTCCCTTGTTGCCATGTATTCCAAGTGTGGAAGCCTTCAAGATGCAAGACGATTATTTGATACGATGCCAGAGCACAATTCTGTGTCATTAAACTCAATGATTGGAAGTTATGCACAGCATGGGATTGGAATGGAATCGCTGAAACTTTTCAAAAAGATGCTTGAGACTGATATTCCCCCAACAAACATAACATTTATATCTGTGCTTTCTGCTTGTGCACACTCTGGAATGGTTGAGGAGGGGCAGAGGTACTTTGGTTTGATGAAAGATAGATTTAAGATTCAACCCGAAGCAGAACATTTTATATGCATGATTGATCTTTTCGGCCGAGCTGGCAAGCTGAATGAAGCAGAGAGGTTAATTGAGACAATGCCTTTTGCTCCAGACACTAGGAGTTGGGCTGCATTACTTGGTGCCTGCAGAAGCCATGGAAACATTGGGCTGGCTGAGAAGGCAGCTCACCAGTTTTTGCAACTGGAACCTACAAATGCTGTACCCTATGTCATGCTTGCAAATATGTATTCCAGAGCTGGCAAGTGGGAAGAAGTAGCTAGTGTTAGAAAGCTTATGCGGGATAGAGGTGTAAAGAAGAAACCAGGGTGTAGTTGGATCGAGTTGAACAAGAAGGTTCATGTTTTTGTATCTGAAGATCGTACACACCCAATGACTGACAAAATTCATGAGTACCTGGAGAAGATGGCTACTCGAATGAAGCGTGTTGGGTATGTTCCAGATGTGAGGTGGGCTTTGATTAAGGATGATGAATTAGGGGAAGAAGAAAAGGAGATGAGGTTAAGGCATCACAGTGAGAAATTAGCAGTTGCATTTGGACTCATCTCAACAAGAGATGGAGAGCCCATACTGATTATGAAGAACCTGAGGATTTGCGGGGACTGCCATAATGTAATCAAACTAATTTCTGCTCTTACTGGTCGAGAAATCACTGTCAGAGATGCTCATAGATTTCATTGCTTCAAGGAAGGCTATTGCTCTTGCAGAAATTATTGGTAGCATCCTTCAGGAATGAACCTGCAATTTTTAGGATGCAGCATATGGATCACTTTTTTACCTGCAATCGGTATTGGACATTGTTTTTTATATTTTTTAAAATTATAAATTAATTCTTGATTTTTTATATAATTAAAATTTAACCCTTATTATCGTTAAAAGGAAGAAATCATTTCAAGTTTTAACTCAATAAATAACTTTATTAAAATGATCATAAATTTAACAAATCTCTACCAAACCAGAACTAAATATGTTTCAGACCACTAAGATTTATCACCTCAAACCTAATGGACCACTTACTGGAAATAAAGGGAAGAATCCTTGTAAGAATTTAGAAGTCAATGGTTGATTTCCCATTTAACTATTAAATATCGGTTACATAGTCAAGGTGACAAACCATGAAGTAATACAACTGATTGAACAAATTTAGGTATATAAGAGAGGGGTATATGGTGCATTAGATGTATTCTTCTGCCTTAATTTCATGGCAAACAGAGACTGCAAAAAGACTCTTCCTCTAATTGTATGGCTTCAGGTGGAATACTTGGCAGGCTGGCTGGTATGATCTCTTGGATGCAGCCAGCTCAAACTTTTTCAAAGCAGATTCATTTTCATCCAAACTTGTCTGGACAAAGTACCGAATCCACCATGACGAGCTTCTCATTTTTGCCTGCATCATCACGTTATGTTAGAAGTCATTGCTGATTGTCGAGTAGATCACATAATCGAAGCAAACATGAACTGTGGTATAGCGGACACTTGCTACTCAAGTCACTACTTCCTAATGCTGGAAAGAGTTTCATCTTGAATCTTCACAAAGTTTGCCAACACAAAGCTAATGTTGAATTAGTGATTGCTTTTGCTTGTATCTTTTTTCATTTTGAAGATTTATCCTGACCTTTTAACTTTTTCAGTGGATTCGAGTTAAAGAGACTCACTTCTAAACTAAGGAAATAGCGATTATATTTATAGTTTTCTTCACTTATTTCTTTCTGTGCTTTGAACTATATAGCACATAAAGCCACACATCCTGTTTGACGAATCGGTAACTCAAGTAGACTGAAGAATATAAACCTAAGTCTTCACTTGTCAAATGGTTACCGTAAGGTCAGCATCTCCAATCGCAGAACAAGGAACAAGACATGCAACAGTAAATCTTAACATAAAGCCTAAAGCACAGTGGAAGATTAGAAGCAGCATCATTCACTTACCGGCCTTCCAAATTTTGACAATTCTGCAACTTTAGCTCTCTGTTGACCTGGTTGACCTGAAGCCAGAAACAAAGAAGCAATTCTTTACGATACAAGTATCATCTAAAACAATGGGTGCAAAACAATATAGGAAAAGAAGACTTCTTTAGGCATTTGATGTATTGCTTCATACCAATCTATGCACATTGTATGGACAATAGGGTTCAAATGCTGAACAACAATAATAAAGTTTCCAGATTTCAGTCAAAAATCTCAATGCTATAGTCAATAACACCTGAAACTAATATGATGAGTATGCAGGAATCTTCAATTAAGCATTCTGAGGACATTAAGATTGCTAAACATGAGCCAAAAATAAGCAGCTAACATTATAAGATAACCAAATTTACCAAAACAGAAACGTTTCTTGCTCTTCTCAATTAAACTGAATTACCTGCAAAAATAACAAGACCATCAGCAGCTACCCTGGCCAGATCAGGAAGAGTCCTGTTCAGATATTTTGGTGACAAGTAATCCAGAGCATCCGACACAATCACAAGAGAAAACGAATTGGGCCTGTAGGGTAGAGGGAATTTGATGTCTGCAACACGAACAATGCCTTTGCGAACTAAGCTCTTGCACCTTGCATCTGTATCCTCCATATCGTAGGGTTCCACACCCCACGCTTCAGTTTCATCTAAGCTCAACAATTTGGACACCACGGAACAAGTCTCCGGCCCCACATGCAAAACCTTGCGCATACTGTCCCCATATGCTTTCTTTAGATAAGGAATCGCCCTCTCAACTTCTAACGTACATGAAAAATCTCCTAACACCATAAGAACACCAACTCATGAGTCCCCCCAGTCCCAGATCCTGATAATATACAATAATTAAAACTCTTCGACAACTTAAAAACTAAATCTTTACCTAGGACGTTACCGACTGCTTCCCTGTTACCTCCAAAAATGCTTGAGCCTCGGGCAACGAAGACGACGAGTAGACACACTCCCTGCAAATTATTCAAAAATCTTTCATTTTAAGAAGAAGAAGAAAAAGAGAGTAAAAAAAAACAGAGCGAGAGAGAGAGAGTACGAGAACGATAAGAGCAAGAGATAACAAAGGCGAAGAATGGGCTGATTTAGTATGCAAGTTGCTGGAGAAGGGGAAGTTGGCGTTGCCCACCAATCGGCGCGTGGAGTTTACTTGCCTCCTCCACATACTTTCTCTATAAGCACACAAGTTTTACCAGGTTAGTTCACTTCACTTGGCATGGCTTGCAGGGACATGATATGAGCAAAAGATCAAAGTGACTAGAGTGAAGTGAAATAAGAAACTGGGAAGAACATTAGTATTACCAGCTCCTGTTCAGATCTGGACAGGAGACGAGGTCCGATCTAGTCCTGCTTGGATCTGAATGCCAGCTTTTTCTCTTCCTCTTGTCAAGTGAACACGCACTTCCTTTTCTAAAACTTTATCGTCGAAACGCGTTTCTTTTATTATTATTATTATTAACCAGAAAGAAAAAAAAAACTCATTCTGTGTCGGTGACTTAAAATGATCAGAAAAACAAATTAATAAAAAAAAAGCACTGACTATGGTTTTGAAGAATGGCAATGAGATGGGCTCGGGCCCTACAACTAGGGCCTTAATTTAGTAAGAGATAAAAGGCCTAAGCCCAAACTCAAATTGTCAATTGTAACTTTTTGCTAAAAAAGACTAGTTATATTTTTTAAGTTACACTCTTATAAGTTATTTTATACATTAACAGTACTAAGTACCTGTTTGGATAAATTTTTGAAAAGTAAATAAGTACTTTTTCTCACCGCAAAAACTTTTTTAAAAAAAATGAGTGGCTGTAAAATGAAAATTCCTTTTTTAGTAGATATAGTTTTGTTGGCATCCAAAATATAACTTTTTTTTAAAAACTCAAATTTAGAACTTCTAAAAAAAGTACTTTTCAAGTAAATTTTTCAAATCATTTAATGAGCCCATTTTTAATCTCTTT
>JANIPM010000233.1:6555766-6566880 GCA_027478405.1 Erythroxylum cassinoides
TCTACTCAATTTAAGACTTTTTTGGACGAAAGTGAGGGCATGTTTTGTACACGCCGCTACAAGCAGGTTAATTAGTCTTATTTCTTCTATTGTCCTAAACTAGCCTTGTTCTATTTTCTTCTAGTCAATTTATTCTTTACCTTACAAAAAAAGGGGAAAAAAACACTCTTTGGGCCAACAAATTTTAACTCTAATAGTAAAAAAAGTTAAAACAAAAGGTTTGATATATAAAAATAGGAGAGCACTTTATATTATATCAAGGGAAATTATTTAGTTGATTTTATTATTAAAAATCAAATATTAAGATAGACATTATATTTTATTACTGATAATAATTATTCGTTTTATTTGATATTTTGATTTAATTATTATTTATTATATGATAAAATTGTAATATTTTAAATACTTTATATTGATCTTAATTTTTTTAATTTCTACGATGATAAAATATTTTTTCATTTTAATTGTAGTTATTATTTATATGTGGAATATATGAAAATAATATTAAGAAAATAAATAAAATGTTATTTTAAATTTCTATTATTATAATTTTTTGAGACAAGTTTGGTTTAAATTATATAGTATAATATTGAAGGATTATTTTTCAATTTTTTCAAAAATTTAGGAATTATTTTATAAATTTAAAAAATTATCCGAAATGATACCTGATATTAGTCGATATCGGTACAGTACCATATTAAAATCTAATCTAGTACTAAATCTAGTACGGTATTCATAATATTGAGCATATATTTAAATTGGTTTTCATCAAATATTTTCAATTTTATTTCAATCTTTTTTATGTTATGCCATAATAATTTATGACAATCAATAGCTGGATTACCGTCTCAAACTAAATAAAATAAAATTTAAGCTTAGCCAATACTAAAACAATATTATAGAACTCATCTGGCATATCCCAACTCCCCGACATGTTTATTGGGAACCAAATAGGATAAAATTAATTGTTGTTCATAATACTTTTCTTTTTTAGAGAGTCTCCTTATGAAAATTGGAAATACTATTCTACTTTCGGTCTTTATTTTTTGCTTTTTGATGGTAACAACGTCTTTAACGTTGTTTCACTTGACATTTACGTTGTCTTTATTTATTCTGGTATTACACGCAATCTTTGATTAATTAAATGGAAAAGCCTAAAGCTTGTCATAAGGCTTTTTAATTAGTTCTTTTAGTATAATGACTGTAAATAAAAAAAAGGAGCTAGCCCAAAAAACTTCCTGAGATGATTAGGCATAACATATGTTAGACAAAGGAAAATAAAAGTTGTTATCGACTTAGATTCACGTTTTTCTGCTAAGAACTACTCCCAGTTCTTAATCAAAATTTAGAAAGTATATTTATTAATAAGGATTTTGTTTTGGGATGGTTTTATCATTTATGTATTACTTTTAAGTACTTTAAATTCACATTATTTTCAAGAAATAGTAAATGTTACAAATATTAAGAAATTTATATGCCTTACTTAAAGATTTTGAAAAAGAATATCAATTGGTTGTAGATATATAAGTCTAATTTGGAAATAACATGATGCACTATTATGATAGATGAGTGTAATTATCAAAGACCACCCTCAAGGGGTGTGGCTCGATGGTTGAGAGCGGTGCTTGACTTTAGTTAGGGCTCAGGTTCGATTCCATGCTAGCTCCTCTTGTAAGAGCCTGGGGCAGTCGGGGTTTTACCTGTAGATAGAGAACTAGTTGGGCCCTCAATGATAAGGTGCGCCCGCTTGGCCCTCCTGTGGGTTGGTGCGCCAGTTGGGCCCTCAGAGAGATGTGTCCGCTTGGCCCGCCTACGGGGTTTTCTCGAATAAAAAAAAATATCAAAGACCAAATATCTTGATAAATTTATTAGTTTATTGTAATATTGAAAACAACTTTTATTAAGTCTGATGATACTTCTCATGTAGCAAACAAGCTTACATTTTATTTGAATTATTTTTTGATTATTGAACTGGTTAGGCCAAAAATATTATCCATTTTGTTATAGATAATGTAATTAATTATATATTAATTAGGTACTTATTACAACCATAATATGAACATATTTATTTGTCTCTATGTGATGCTCATTGTATAAATCTCATTTTAGAAGATATTGTTTGTATATACTATATTTTAAATATTTCTTCATGTGCATTTAAGGCCATAATCTTTGGATATATTTATCTTGTTTTTTTTTTATCTTGGTTAAGAAAGCAAGATCATATAACTTTGAAACATTTTTATGATCATAAACAACTACTTCAAATTTTAGTAACAAGTAAACACTTTTTAAGTCATAAGTTATCAAATGGTGCAAAGAGGACTGGGTTAAGATTGTGCATCCTGTTGTCACCAAATTTACAACTACATTTATAAGTTTGAAAAACATTTCTAGTCATAATCAAATACTTTAAAATTTAGCAAAAAGTAAACAATTTCCAAGTTATAAGTTATCAAAGGGTGTGAAAGGAAAAAAAGATTTATGTTATTGTTCTAGATAATAAATTTTGAGATACTTATTTGAATATTATAAAGATTGTGGGTCTACTTATAAGAATGTTGAGAACTGTTGAATAATATAAAATGCGTTCTTTGGATTATATATATGATGCTAACTATAAATTTCATAAGAAGACAGTTACGAATCTTTTAACAAGAAGAAGACAAAATTCTATAGGCCTTACACGAATATTCTCAGTTGATGATGGGATAAACACCTTATTTAAAGAATCCACTTGACAACTTGATTTTTCAATCCTTATTGTTTATATGGTAAAAATATAATTATAGATGTTAATATTATGAAAAGCCTTTTGATGTGATTAAACATAAAGGTATTTTTTCTAACAAAGAGAAATCAAATATGACGAATGAAATTAAATAATATCATGAAATTTAGGAAGTTTTCTAGACCATCTATAAAGTGATAATTTATGATACATTAGTAATTTTTTGAACTTTTTGTTTCCTTATTTACTTATTAATAATATATTTTTACTATAACTCTTAATTCAAAATGCAAAAAATGATGGAGATTGTTTAGTGAAAGAAAACTTGTTATTATATTACTCAGTCAAACAATTTTTGTATTAAGCTGTAAATATAATTGTATTGTTTTTAAATGTACTTATATGAATAAATAAAATCATGTGAAAGGTCAAAGATTCAATGAATTGTCTACGTTATAATAATCAATGAATGAAAAAACATATATTTTATTGTGGAGAGTTTTAGGTAAGGATATCTTTTATCATTGATTTTATAATTTCACTATCATACATTTAAAACAGCAAGTAAGAAAAGAATATTGATATTGATTGTATTGGTCATTCTATTTTTTAGATTAAAAACAAAGAACCATCATTTAATCTTGATTATAATAAAATTGAAAAAATGATTTATGAAACATATGTACTTGTTATAATGAATGAATTATGAATATTTATTGAGTGGCCATTTAATATTTTATTTTAAACATATTTAAAATAAAAAATTTAATATGATACAATAAAAATAATTCATAAATTATTAATTTATAAATTATTTAAATATAGTAAAAATGTTGACATAAATATTTTGGATTAAAGCATGATTTATGGATCTATAAATAGTATTAAAGAATTTAGAATTCTTTTAGGACAATGAGATACAACTTCAAATATATAAATTTATTTATTACTACTATTTAAAATTTTATATTGGATTTAATTTTAAATAAAATTATTAGATTTGTTATTAGTTGATTATAGGTTAATAGATATTAACATTTTTATGTTTATTTAAATAAAGTATTTCATTATTTATTAATTTTTATAATTTTTACTTCTTATTTAATATATTTTATAGTTGTCTTAAACTTTTAAATCTTATACATATCCTTTTCCTGATTTTTAAAATGTTAAATATAACTTAAATCGTTAATAAAATGATCTATCATGTAGAATTAATGAGAAAGAATTGACTCCATCTCTAGTCATGACTTTCCGAGTTCCCTTTTCCCTTTCCCGAGTCGATAATCATGTCCCTATTTCTCTAACAACTTTTCTTCTTTCAATTTAACCTTAAATCACTAAAACCCATTAACCCATTAGACAAGTTACCCAATTAAATCCCAAAATGGAGCAGCAAAAGAAACTTGACTCACCTCCTTACCAACTCAACAACACATATTTCCTATCCCTAAAAGAAACCTCGAAAAAGATTCCTAGAGTGGAACATGGGAACTTAGAGAAGATTAAGTGGAACTCCATTGTAGGAGACATAGAAAACATGGGCAAACTCAGGTACGTGAAAATAGAGACTGAAAAACCTATTTAAGCACCATTGGAGGTTTTACAACAAGGTGCAAGAAAGTGGAGCAATTCATTAGTGGGTTTCTTCACAGAGAAGAGGCTAGCTTTCCTAGTTGTTCAAAAATCGGCAAATACAGTGTGGAGGAACAAGGGACTGGTGAATACAATGGTAAATGAAGATGAGCTCTTTGTGTTTAAGTTCAATTCAGAGGATAATGCCCAAAAGGTACTTGAAGCAGGGCTATGGCATATGATGAGTTAGCCAATACTTATTAAGAAATGGCATCCGGGGGTCACATCGGACAGAAGTAAATTTGAGACAATATCATTGTGGGTAAACATTGACAAAGTGCCACTAGAGTATTGGTCTAGCGAAGGTATGAGTTACATTGCCAGCAAAATAAGGAAACCATTAGGATTAGACTAGAATACTGCTTTAATGAAAAGGATAAGGTATGCAAGGGTATGAATTGAAGTAGATATATCGAAGAAACTACCAGATAAAATAGGAATTATGAATTTGAAGGAGATTGAAGAGATGGAAGAAGATGTAATAGGTGTTACTTATATATGGAAACCTAAAACTAAAGAAGAAAAATAGGTATGGAGGAAAAAGGAGAATCAAAATGGGAAGCTAGCATAGGACAAAACAAAGGTAGCAGGGGATAATGATCTAAAGAGGAATCAAGAACAAGAGGGGATCACAACACAAAAGTAAACAACCGAAGTAATGGAAAAAAACCTTGAGGGGAAACAAGCTCTAGAGGAAATCATAGAAGTACTGGAGAGCAATTAGGCAAACCAAGAAAAGTCTGAAGTTGGATAGATGGAACAAAACTTAGATTTGGAAACCACAATCATAATAGAGAAAGGACAACAAGTCAATAAGGAGTGGGAGATTTGAACTGATGAAGGATTAGTAGGCAGCCCAGTTATGGAGAGAGGAGAAGCATCAAGTACAAAACATGATATAGGATCAACTTCACTAGCATTGAGTAGAAAATGTAAGAGGAAACGATTTAGGCAAAAGAAAAGACAATGAACATAGCTACCTAGAACATTCAAGGGCTTAATAGCCTGAATAAACAACTTATTATTAAGGAGTTAATTAAGAAAAGCAAGTCAGATTTTGTTGGTTTATTAGAAACCAAAATAAAGAGGGCCATGTTGTAGAGCATTTTATGGTTCTTAGATAAGAGATGGAAGGTGATCATTAACTTGGATCATCATATGAATGGAAAGATAGTAATTGTTTTTAATCCTATAAAGGTAGAGATGGTAAATAGGTTCAAGATGACCAGATAATCCACTGTGACATTCAGATGAAAGAAATTGGTAAGGAGATCTCAGTAATAATGGTTTATACAACTAATCATAAGTTCCTATGCAAGGTGCATGGATCAAAATAGTAAGAGTTAGAAACTGTATCAACAATTCGTAGATAGTGTTAGGGGCTTTTAACTGAACTTTAAAACTGACTGAAACAAAATGGGGAAGAAATTGGCAATAACAAGACTACCTAAAACTACAGGAATTGGTGAAGAATACAGGGTTATCTGACTTGAAATGGTAAAGTAATGAGTTTATATGGAACAAAAAGCAATATGGTGAGTGGTATTTGCTTACAAAACTAGATATATGTATGTCAAATGGCTAGAGCAATTTCCACTAAGCAGTGCTACTTTTGGGGAACCTAATATTTGGATCATAGCCTAATAATTGTAGACTTAATAGTTCGAGACTGGAAAAGGAGTGCATCTTTTAGTATCTTCAATCATCTAATGGATCACTCAGTATTTAGGGAGATACTTAGGCAAAGGATAGAGGCTAAGAGTTGAGGTATTAAGAGCTTTCAACTAATTGAGAAACTGAAGGGGTTAAGGAATCAACTAAAGAAACCATTTAATGAAACATAAAAGCTTGAGAGTATAGAAATAGATGAAATACTGGAGGAGTTGAAGGCGTGATAGAAAAGCTTATTAACTATACTAGAGGAGATGCAGCTAAAGAGAAAGGAAGCTGAGCTAGTTGCTAGGTATAACCAAGTTCTGGTAGATATCAACACAATGTTGAGACAAAAATCAAGAATGACATCATTAAAGGAAGGGGAGAGGTGCAATAAATACTTCATGCGTTCTATCTTAGCAAGGAGAAACAAGAATGCCATTAAATTATTGGAAGATGAAGCTGGTAAAAAGTATGAAAGTTAGGAAAGCAAGAAAAAACTTACTTTTGAATTCTTCTCTAAATAGTATGGCACTAAAACTAGAGTCAAAAAGATTCTAGAGAAGGTGGTTGCTGGCTACAAACAAGTGAATGAACAAAGTAAGGCTAAGTTAATAAAGGAAGTAATAAAGGAAGAGAATAAGGAGGCTATATTCTCATTGACCCCTGACAAAGCTTCAAGGCCAGATGGCTATAATGGTAGGTTCTTCTAGAAAAACTAGAATTTAATTGGGGATGGAATGGTATAGGTAGTGCAAGAGTTTTTAAGAAGAAAATGCTTATGAAGGAATAAAATAAAACCTTTGTGTCTCTCATTCCCAAATAAAGTAATGCCACAAGGCTAGATCACTTTAGGCCTATCACTTGCTGCAACATTCTTTACAAAACAATGTCAAAGATTTTAACAAATAGGACAAGAAAGAGCTTGGGAGAGATCATTAGTCCTGAACAAAATGCCTTCTTAAAAGGGAGATCAAAGGCTAATAACATCTTACTTTTCTAGGAACTTCTAGAGGGATACCAATCTAAAAGGAAAAAGAAGAATTGTATAATTAAAATGGATCTTGACAAGGCTTATGATTTCATTAACTGGCTATTCATCATTCTAAAAGCATTTAGATACCCACCTCTATTTAGAGATCGGATAAAGGAATCTGCAACTATGACAATAATAGGCATTCTGGTTAACGGAGAACCCACTGGGCTAATTAAAGCTAAGAGGGGCTTAAGGCAAGGGGATCCCCTATCCCACTACCTATTAGTACTATGCATGGAAGCTTTGTTCAATCTCCTTGAAGGAACATAAGGAACAACCCATATTTTTAATATCATCATAGATGTAAGGGTATGAAGCTCATACACCTTGATTTTGTTGATAACGTCTTATTGTGTTGCAGGCAAACAAAAAATCAATAAACATTCTTTTGCGAATAATGAAGGAGTTTCAAGAGATTTCAGGATTAAGAAGCAATCCACTTAAAAGCTCTTTCTATTTATCGAGTAATTCCAACAGAGATGTAGCTTCATAAATTATAAACATGGGGATACACCAAGGAAATTTACCACTCAGGTATCTAGGAGTGCCAAACTCCTAGAAGAAGCTAACTATAAGGGATTGCAAACCTTTGCTAGACATAATAACTAACAAAATAAATCAATGGAGTTATATGCATTTAAACTATGGTGGATGGTTCTAACACATTCAATCAATATTGAGTAACCTTACTAACTATTGATTAACCATTTATCCTTGCTGAAAAGTATCCTTAAGGAAATTGACATAAGGCTTACAAAATTTCTATGGAATGACTTGAGACAAGGCAGGAGTAGAGCTAAATTAAGCTGGAACAAAACATGCAGGTTAAAAGATTAGAGAGGGGTGGGTATTAGTTCAATAAGGTTAATAAGTAGAGTTCATTTGGAAAAAGGTTTATTGTGGTTTTGTAGTAAGAAGGAGGACTTATGGGTGAAATAGATTCATAGTAAATTTATAAAAAATGACAGCATATGGGTTTTAAATATTAAACAAGACATATGAGGGACTTTAAATGAAATTTTAGTGACAAAGTAGTGCACGCAAAACTTGGTGTTTAGCAAATTTGGAAATGGAGGTACTACATTTTTTTGGTATGACAATTGGAATAGAAGGGGTCCTCTTTACAAAGTGGGAGAGTTGCATCATCTTAAGTTGGTGGTGAATGTAAAGACCAAAGTTAGTATGATCATTAGAGGTAATCTATAGGTGTGACCCTTTCATAATAGCAGAAATCTAAATATTCTTATGGATCAGATGCCAAGTTTCCAAGAGAATGAAGAGGATACAATTCAGTAGATTGTCAACAGTTCTGGAAAGTTTAATACTAAGACTTGCAATGGTATGCTACAGAGGATCAAAGCACTAGGGTAAGATGGACAAAATTGGCATGGGATTCATAAATTAGACTAACTCACTCCTTTATCCTTTGGCTTGGAATGAATGGAGGGTTATTTACAAAACATAGATTAAAATTCTCAGTCAATTCAATGAGATGTGAATTGTATAGGGCAGATTAGGAAAGTCTGAAGCATTTAATGCTTAGATGTAGATATTCTAAATTAATATAGGCAAGAGTACAAATCTTATTGAACATTGACATACTTAAGTTATCCTAGGAGGACATGATAAACTAGCTAGGGAATATCAAAATAGAGAATTACGCCAACTATAAGGCAGTTAAGGTTAGTTAGGCAACAATGGTATACATCATTTGGAAAGAGAAGAACATAAGGATTTTTAGACATAAGAGTAGGAGTACATAGGAGACTTATCATGAAATAGTAGTTCATAATAGGCTGGTTTTGTTAGCTAGAGGTATAACTATTAATCTCTCAACCAACATGCAGAGATGATGGTCACTATTTTAAATCACAGTGCATTATCTGATTATTAGAATTGTAATTCCAAACAATCTTAAATCCTTTTTTCTTAATACTTTAGTTTTGGTGTACCCTTGTATTGTACATAAATAGTATTAACTAATGAAATATCAATTATCTTTCTAAAAAAAACAATAACTTTATTCTTATCGAAGAAAAGTAGTTCATACACTCACTCATTTTCCATTCAAAGCATATTAGATTTGACACATTCTAAAAGTAGTGATGCCAATTTTCAAACAAGTTCTCAAGATATCTCATATGCATAATCCATTTTAAATTTTAATTCTAGTTTAATGTCATGCAATTGGAATTCCAAATCTATAGTTACTTTTTCAATGCATAAAAAATTAAAATCGAGATATAGATAGTTGTAATCTTAGGAAAAGATTATCGTATATCTTTGCACCAATCAAGAAGATGGAAGATGATATCCAATAGAAGGTCAAAGTAATAAATTGATTTTGGGAAGTTTTCTCAAGCTAGTGCAATTCCTTTAAGAACATATCTAATTTTATTTTTTGAAAATGTTGATTTCAATATCTTACCTTACAATCACCAAAAATAATCATTAATGGAATGACATAAAATGATTAAACTCAAAAGCATAAAAGTAGAAAACAATGTTAATATAGATTGTTATAGCTTCATTAAGGTCAAAGGTTATGTAATTGTAGTATGATATGCTAAGACCTCTCTCTCTTTTAGCTTTTTTCCTCTAACCTCTCTCTAAGCTTTTTCCCTTTCTACTCTTCCCTCCTTACCAAATTCAGAAACTAAACTCCCACCTATTCTCCTTAGTCATTGTTCATCCTTTTAATCCTACTTCTCCTTTGCCTTGCATAAGTCTGTTCGGGCCTAGCGAATGGACAACAATGACATAACTCCACCCCTCTCGACTCGGATGCTTTTCCTGGATTAACAGAATCTATCTCAGGAAAGAAATCCGCTCTTCTCATGCCTGTTAGCAGTATAGAAGCAACTGGTTTAAGGAACCTTCATCAAACATAAGGGTTTGGAAACAAAAGTTGAACGTATAGCATAATAAAGGTAAGCTCAAACATTTCTCTAATGTGCTGAAGGATGGAGTTCTCTCTCCTTCGAAAGAATTGTTGCAAGCTGGAGCTACCGCCGGGGCTTCTTCCTTGGTTGGCTACTTTTGGAGCAAACTTCCAACTTTTCCTTTGGTGAAAGCTTGGGCTAATGCTCGGTGGGGTTAAAAAGGATTAAAGAAGACAATGCTTATGGAAGATGGAAGCATTCTATTCAAATTATGTTCAGAACAACATCTATTGGAAATTATAAGATCTAGTCTTTGGCATGTGGGAGGCCAATCCATGTTCTTGCAAAAGTAAAAACCAGGCTTGGACTGCAATAAAGTTAGTATTGAAGTCTTTCCCTTATAGGTTCAATTTCACAATATTCCTCTAGAAGTTTGGACTATTAAGGGATTTAGCTACTTAACTAGTTCTTTAGGTAAACCAATTTGCATGGATTCCCAAATTACAAATATAGAGAGAATCTGCTATGTGAAGATTGACATTAAGGTTAGTAGAAATGCACAAGCAATTAACAATTCAAATAAAGTGGACCCCCTTAATCCTCCATTGAAGAAAACTGATGAATAACCTCCTAACAACTCTATAGCTCTCCATTACTCACGACAGTCTGTTAGCATATCATATTCATCTACTAGTTGCAACTCAGAGCAACCTTATACTACAGAATAGATGGACCATCCTACTAGTGATTTGGGAGGATCTAATGCTATTACATCAAAGTCTACTAGTAGCTTCATAAGGCAATTTGCCAGGAGGCAGAATAAGACTAGAGGGGATTCCTCCCCTTGATGACACTAATATGGAATATCTGAGGGTTTAATAACCTTCATAAAAAGGCTATGGTTAAAGGCCTCATGTTGGATTAAAAAATCCTTCACTACAATAAAAATGACATACAGTATAACACTAGATAATAACATTTTTGACAATATGTTATAAAATGCCTATCTACAGTAACATTATATCTTGAAATGTCATGATTCTTAATTTGATAAGTAACACTTTATGATTTTATAATATATAATTTATCATTGATAAAATTTTTTTAAGTGTTACTAAACATTATAAAAGGTTACTATTTTAAGATGTTACGAAAGTGATGTAAAATAATGACACTT
>JANIPM010000233.1:6580483-6592586 GCA_027478405.1 Erythroxylum cassinoides
AAAGAGTTGGGAGGTTTTAATAATAATCAAAACGACGTCATTTTGGTTATTATTTTAATGCTAAATTATAAACAAAACGACATCGTTTTGGTTATCATTTATACGTTAACTGATACCCAAAACGACGTCGTTTTGGTCTAAACCAAAACAACATCATTTTGGATATTATTAAAACGTCCCAAATGATAACCCATACGACGTCATTTCCTTTTTAACCATACGACGTCGTATGGTCCAGCCTGAAACGTTTAAATCTTTAGCAAAACGACATCGTATGGTTGAACAACCATACGACGTCGTTTTGTTAATCAGTTCAACATCTACTTTCACAAAATAACGTCGTACGGTTCCAAACCTATATGACTTCGTTTTATTTACTTCAATCCTACAACCTAACGACGTCGTTTTATCGAGGTTAGAATCCGACGACTACAACTAAATTTTACCTACATATTTACCAACTGAAATGTGTGTTGGTGAAACTCCTCGCTTTATTTCAGTGACGAAATTTATGACCATCGCTAAAGTTATATTCCACAATCAACATTGTTGACGTCTATAGTTGATCCGTCGGTAATTGCCCACGATTTTTATGTCCGTCGCCAATTTACAGTTTTCTTGTAGTGCAAATAACCCATTCAATACAATTTTAGGATGATGTATTAATCATAAACAGTTGTTCAATACGTATGCACTTCCTCCTAGATAGTAATATAGTAGAGGTAATGGTAGTGGTAGTGGTGTTGGTGTTGGTGTTATTGTTGATAGTATTACTATTGGTAATAGTAGTAGTAATAATAATAATAATAATAATAACAACAACAACAACAACAACAACAATAATAATAATAATATCAATAATAATAATAATAATAATAGTAATAGTAATAGTAATAATAATAATAATAATAATAATAATAATTCAACATTAAATTTTCTATTAATATGAATAATGTAGCAAACTACATCATATTAGTATTTTTCATATAATATTTTGAATTTTATTATTTAATAAATTAAAAATGACTTATAAGGATGTGATTTAAAAAAATTTATAAAATCATGATTAAATATTTAATTTTATAAAACTTAAAATTTTGACAATAATAAAAATAGAATAAAATTTACATTTTACACAAAATTTACAAATGTTTTTAACCTATAACTACACAAAGGGTAAGTTTGACTTTTAATATTTAAAAGTTCAGTTGATTGTTGAAACAACAATAGCTATTTACGTTAAATAAGCTGTATACCAAAAATGTTTTATAATTATTTGAAAAGTTAAACAGCTTATGACAACCAATCAGCTAAAAAATAGTTGATTGGTTATTAACCAAACGAGCCCTTTATGTTCCGGGTAAAAAGAGTCAATGCTGCTAATAGTCGGGGTAGTAGCATAATTAGCAGCATAAGCGGGACTACTAATTCTTAAGCGACTTAATATTTGTAGTTATTAAGTGACATAATCTCTTTAGTTATTAAGCATCGACTATAGGCTTAATTCTTCTAAACAAAAGACTTAGATCTTACGCTCGGATTTAATTAAAAAATATTATTTTATATTTTTAATTTTTAAAAATTATTTTTAAAATTTTGACGAGATTGAAACATGACCCTTGCTGTTACAGAGGTCCGAACTTATCAACTCGTCGGGATAAGATTCTCAGTCCAAAAATTACTCTGTCTTATTCTGTTTGGTGAAATCTTAGTTATTTATTTTGCGAGACCTATGCGAGGTCCACGTGAGATCTACATAAGACTTATATAAATAAATGACTGAGATTCATTGAACACAATAAGACACCTGAGAGATCTAAACTCCAACTTGCCATCCTAATTAAGTCTCATTTTATCGTTGGTTTAACTCAGTCTGCATTCATAACTTACTATCCATGCAACTTTAGCATTACGTTCCAGCATACGCCTTCACGCATGATTAGCGAGGCAAATTGTTCGTGCGTTTCGTCAGCTTTTTCTTTTTGGGGTTTCAGCCCTGGAATTTTACACATTTACCTACGTGACAAGCTCCACGACAAATTCCTGGTAATTACGCAGGTCGGGAAGCCTAGTCTTCCCAATTCATGGCAATAGACAGAGGAGGCAGCCGCAGTAGGCTGCTTCTTAAATTTTCTCTGTTTCGGTAAACATAAGAGGAACAGGATATGGTGTAGATGACTTTAACGAAACTCTGCACTAGATCTTCTGTTGCAGAGTACATAGTACACAATGCCTAACACTTGATATCTCTCCATTAAAAGAACAGAAACTCTTGTTTCCTTTGAAGTACGAAGTAGCTTCTACTGTATAATGCCCTAACACTAGATATCTACTAGATATTCTGTTGCAGAGTACAGAGTACACAATGCCTAACAGTTGATATCTCGCCATTACAAGAACAGAAACTCTTGTTTCCTTTGAAGTACGAAGTAGCTTCAACTATATAGGTGGAATGTAGCTCTGCCCTTTTGGTCCTTATTGCATGGTGCTAACAGAAATTCAATGAGAAACATAAAAATCACAAGATAAATGATTTGATGATAACGTTCTTGACCGCAATTACAAGTTTAAAACCTTGGATGGGGTTAATACATGGATTATGATTAAACTCTTTTATTTAGGTTGAAGCGAGTTGAAAAGAAAATGTCTCTCACCCATAGAGGCGACAAAGAAAGCACAGTAAACAAGCCTGTCATGTGACCAAAAACAACTTGCTTTGGAGGTCTAGGACTCAGGACTTTCTTGGCCACATATTTAGCCAATAATCCAGCATCCGTTGCCTTAGCAGCCTGAGAAGCTCTTGCTCGCTCGGCTATGGCCTCCTTGAAGTCCTTGTACAGCTTCCAATCCTGCTGATTCCCCAATCTCGCCGTGTTAGCCCTACCAAGATTTGATCTTATAGCACCAGGGACCACCAGCACAACATTTATTCCAAAGGGTTTTAATTCAACTCGCAAAGTGTTAGACATGGCATGGACCGCAGCTTTACTAGCACAGTAAGACCCTGCCCATGGAGTCGGAACCATCCCCACAACACTCCCTATGTTCACTATGCTACCGCTTCTGTTCAATGCCATGTGTGGTACAACATTTTGTACCATTCTCAGTTGCCCCAACGTGTTAATTTCCCAAGCTTTTCTTATAGCCTCGAGTGGAAGCTCGGCCAAAGGTCCAGTACTTCCTATGCCAGCATTGTTGATCAGTATGTCTATCCGACCATATCTCGATACAATGTTCTTCACCACCAATGACACGCTTTCGTCGGACGATACATCTAGCTCTACTGTCTCAGTTTTTTCCGATTCAAGGTCTAGCATGTCATCCATGCGCTGTGGAATGTCAGAGGCAATAACCTGGCAATTGTGCTCAGCAAATGCCTTGCAGTACTCATAGCCAATGCCACCCTTGGCACAGCCAGTGACAAGCACAACCTTGGAGTCACTCATAATGCTTTAGATTATGTAGCTGGTTGTCCGATTAACTGAAACATCATCCTTATAGTTATCAGCCTAACCTAAAATACCACGTTAAATCCGCCGGTGGGCTTCTTGTTCGTTGATTTTAGTCTAGAATATAGAATATGCTCCAGGCATATCCTTGGTTAACGAAGATTGGCCGGCTAAAATGGAGTTTGTGTGTGTACGTTTTTAAGTGTCTCAAAAGGGTTATTGTTGTCGTATTTGCATTTGGTTACAATATACCTTTATTGGCTTAAACTCCAATCTCAATATGTTCCCTCAGTTTGGAGGACATGTTCAAACATCAATTGCTAAGGAAACTAGTGAAATTAAGCATCCGAGAATTGAGAAATATCTAGAGTCCACTTTGTCTTTTTCCCTGGGACCAGTAGATGGTTGCATTGAAGGGTTATTCCTTGTCAAAAAGAAGGTCAATTTTTATCAAGTCACTGTCTGTATAGTAACTTTCTGCTGCCATTATAACCAGGAGACAGGGAAGAGCTTATCAACAAGCACATGTAAATGGTACATATGATGCATCCCAAATTCCATATTTCTACATTTGACCCCAAAAAGGATAGCCCATAACTTTGATCATGGTCACGAAAACAAAGTAGCGATAAACCACTTGTTTTTTTTAATATGCTGAAATCTTAGCAACTAATAAGACATGAGCTATCGTATGAGTTTGAGTCCTATTGTGTTCCACGAAAAATGAAGAAAAAGATAAGAGCATAAGGAATTATGCAAATGGATTGCTCCGGTCTTGAGGTTAGTGTAGTAAATAGGAAGGGGGTTTGTTGGTATTTCATTGGAGAAAGGAACAGGAAACCATACAAAATCTAAAACAAGATCGCAGAAATGTACAGAAAAAGTAGATTATGGATAGCAACTAGTCTTGAGTGAGACCACAGTACAGATTTTGAGCTATATACTGTATGCACGGGACTAAGCTCCTGTGGTTCTTTTCCCTTTTTTGAGGCAATAGAGAGAGAGTTAAGGGAGAGAGTAAAACAATATACTCCTACTTTGTCACCAATAAAGTGTCCTACCTCCATTAAGCTGCTGCTAGTTTTCTCTGCAGAACTTCTAACCTCATAACTCTCTTTTAACTAGCTTTATCTTCCTCCCTCTCATAGTTTCGTATCTCTGAAATGTCTCGGTCCAAGCAAGGGCACCTCGACATGTCCCATTCAAGAATAAAGATTCTACGTCCACACCCACTTTGGTCACTTCAACGACTTTATTTATTTTTGCATGTTTGAGACAAATTTATTTGATAGCTATTCATCCTGTAAAGCCTACACAGCTCTAAGCTCTATGGCTAAGCCTATAGCTAGGGTTTCCTCAATAGATTTTTTTTAAAACGTAAGAAATGGTCCTAAAACTCTTTGCACTTAGTGATGGCCTATCAAAAACACCAATCACCTAAATACCCACATTCCTAGGACCCTTATTTTGTATGGAAAGAGACTACAAACCGATAAAGTTAACAAAGGAAAAGGATTGAATGGTGTGGTTGTTATTTATCATGCATGTATTCGTAAGTTGGTTGGTGGGGGCTTCTTTTAGAGGAAGAATCCAAACCCATAACCCATCAATTGGCTACAAGAAGTGCCTTTCATGTCTGAAACAAAACCCTGGAAATATGGATTTTAACACGGGATTTTCCACTTTTGAAATATACTGGCAACAGCACAAGGAATGAGAACCAAGAACAGATGTTTGTTTTTTGGCATTTGGGAATTTCCATAAGAAAATGGTGCAAGATCTGCTTTGACTTGGAATAAAGGATCGAAAATGACAGCCACCCACTTTGATTTAACTCAATTTGCATGGCAGCCAGCTTAGAGATTGTGAAATTTTCACCTAAAAGTGGGATGTGATATCGTCCCATTTTGTATGCCTATCGGGGGTGCATGAAGTCAGAGATTCGGGGCCATGTACATGTTAATTGAACCATATCGAACTAATAAAACATTAAACAAATCAAATCACTGAACCTCAATGCTATTAGTGTTTACAGTCAACCTAAAATCAAGGCCATTGGATTCTGGTTCGCGTTCCGGATGATTGAATCTTTCTTCGCGCCGTTCAAAGTTTGATGGGATAAAAGTGCATGAGGTCCCTGGTGATGGCACTAAGATGCTGCATGCTTGTACCTACGTATGGCCAAAAGCAACTCTTTAACGTTGGGAAAGAAAAAGAGTATGGTATATACGAGCATGAAGACTTGCACTGAACAATGCAAGAACTTATGTCCAATGTACCAAAAAGAGAACATCGAAAAAAACCAAGCAAGCGCTAGAGTCTCCCACTTCTAGCAAGTTTCGGGTTATAAGATGCGACTCACTTTAGATATAAAGTTGGTTGGTCCAACGTTACCAATTAGTTCAGTTTAATGGTAATCCTGTGAACAAGATTCCAGAAAGAAAAGTCTGCAATCGCACCTGGGTGGAGGTGAGTTGATAAGAAATTTTTTTTGGCTTAAGTGAGGTCACAGGTTCGAACCGTCCTCATGTATGCAGCCGTTTAAAACTTGAGGCTAGAACTTTGCCTCCCGTAAAAGACCTACCTAACTTAAACAGGAATTAGTCTAAAAGTTAATGGTTTAAAGGTACCTCCTCATAATTGGAATCCTCCTAAAATAACTCGTGAGAACCAAAATAAAAAAACAAAAAAAAAGTCTCCAATCGGTAGAGCGCAAATCTTGAAATGAGGTTCTTCACTAATTGTCCCACGCCACGTCTTCGATTTAATGAGTGCAGGGAACATTCCCATGCACGAAACCTCCCTAAACTTGGGGTCCAGTATCAGCTCCAAGACGATTCAACTCATATGGGCGGAACAAAAAATGGACTTTTAGGCTGAAATTGGACAGGGAAAACACAGTGCAAGTTCAAGGCTTGGGCCACGTTGGGCTAGCACTCGCTTGAATACTCGTAGCCTCATTTTGAGCGGAAACAAAATTAGAAGGGATCAACATAGTGCCCAATATGATCCAGAAAAGAGTCCGGATTTTGACCCAATCTCAGATTGAAAATTGGTCAACTCTCTGGTTCCGAAGGTCCGGCTCGTATCAAACTACTACAAGAAAAGCGAGAATTAGTAACGGAAAATTACCGACAAAAAATTCATTTCTATTGGTAAAATTAACGGGAAATTTTTTTGTTTAGCGACGATACTAATATTTGTTACTAAACATGAAGGAAAATCATCCCGGTAAATTTTGCGATTGATTTTAGCCATAGTATAAGATTTCCATTGATAAAGGATTTAGTGACGGTATAAAATATCTGTCAGTAAAATTGACGGAAAAATTTTCGTTTAGCAACAGTACTAATATTCGTTGCTAAATATGGAGGGAAATCATTCCAACAAATTTTACGATGAACTTTAGTGCGGTATAAGATTCCCGTCAGTAAAGGATTTAGCGATGAGATAAGATGTTCGTAAGTAAAAAGGCGGAAATTATTGACGAAATAAAAAAAATAGTTTATCTACGAACATTTTCATCGATAAATTCTTTTTAAATTTAAACTCACTCAATATCTCTAGTTTTACAAACAAAATTTTACATTTGTTGATCTTCAATAATGTTAGAAGATTAGCATAACATTCTTCTTCTTTATGCTGAATGCTCAAAGAAGTTAAACAGTTCAGAACATTGTTTTTAGCTCCCGTCAAAATTGTTGGTAGTAGAGCAAAGAAGTTGTTGTCAAGCCTTCTACACAAGTCACAACATGTAAGAATCTTCATTCCAGAGCATTTGAATAGGTAAAACGATGTTAGTATGCAGGAGCATAGCAGACCGCCTATATTTAATATCAGGTTTTTTTAAAAATTATTTATTGAAGGAAAATACAATTACGTCGGTAAATACTTTACCGACGAAATACCAAAAATTGTCGATAAAATATAAGATATTTACAAATGGAACAAAGAATAATTGTCGGTAAAATTACCTATAGAATTAGATTTCCATCGATAATTTTGCTGATGGAAAAGAAATTTTCGTCGGTAAATTTACCGAGAGCGATTTTTCCAACATCTTTATCCGTTGAAATATTCCATCGCAAATTTTTATTACCAACAAAATTCAAATATTTTTCGTTGGTAATTTTGACATTTTTCTTGTAGTGACGTGTAGATAAACTCATATTCTTTCAACACTAACGTACGAGTCACTCCAAAGACCGTAGGGACCAACTTTCCTCATAGCCAGCCATTATTCCATATATTGTGTTAACGAAGTTCTTTTGAAGGAAGACGAAGGGTTTGCCTCTAGCAACCATGGTACAATTTAAAGCTAAAACACTATCATATATGAACACTGCAAGACATATAACATTTACACACAGAAAGTATCGATCCCATAAGTGTACAAGTCCTAATTTCTTAGTTGCCTATCTTGTGAAGCTTCATGCAACTGGAAGTTTGCAGCAAACCTCGAAAACGTCATCTAAAGGAGCGTGATCACCTGTCCCTTCATCTTTTCTGGCGTATAACAGTTGCTTCCCTCTGAATACAAACGTTCCTCCCTAATGACAAGATCAAAAGCAAGGAATGAATGACTTAGCAACATTAAGGGCATATAAGGCCCTGGATCACTATTTAGTTATTCAAAAAGAATCCACAAGCTTTTGTCAAGTTCATAATGAAACAAAGCTTAAGATTGATTTGAGCTCGTTAATTGAAAAGGTCAAGCTTTAACCAGCCGCCCAATCAACTTAATGTAGATTCTTTAACGTATAACTTACTTTTCATTTCTGTATCATGTTTCTATCAAATGAATCACTGGCATTTCCATATACAGGGATATCAACTGTCCCACAACTTGTACTCAGGCATCAGAAACCAAGCTTCAGCTTTATCCTAATTCATGTGATGGAAAGGCTGAGCCCAGCCAAACAGAAAATGTTGCATAGTTGTAATCAGCAAAGCTTGAACTTTTGCAGCTCGACTGACTAACATTATTACCACGTATGTACCCTTAAGCACGAAAATTTGGATAGCATACATTAGTTCCAACAAGGTCAAACCAAACCTGTTGCAATACACTGCTTCTATCATCAGGGGTTGCTTTAATGGTATAGGTCTTAAAAACCTCCCGATAAGCATCAAATCTGGAGAAAACTTTAGCCTGTCATGTTAAAAAAGAAAAGGCCCATTACTCTTTAAGTACATATTAATTGACACACTGCCCAAAGAAAGAGCAAAAGATACGAGGGTCTACACTAGCTGGATTGAAGAATGTACGACCGAGTCCATAGTATAAGCCCAAGACATCGTAAGCCTGAAATAAGAAGGTAAGACTACCAGTGAATCAGTGATCAATTGCCGCCAATAAAGCAGAAGTAAAATGTAGTAATAGATGGCTATTTGATTACTTCAGATATGTTACCTTGCGATCAGGATCGGCATAAAGATATTCCGTTGGAAATGGTAACTGATCAATGACCACATATCATAAACAACAAATTAATCAATCTTCCAAGAATTATATGTTATACGCAATTAACCATTTACTGATTAAGAAGCTCGCAAAGCCAGCTTCTGAACAAAAGAAAGCATAAGACAAAGTAGTAGTACGCAGGAAGTGACGAAGAAAGAGCAGTACCCTTTCAGCAAGAATACGAGCTTTATTGGGAGTACCAACACCAACTGCAATAAGCTTGACACCAGCTGCCTCAAATTTGTCTTTCGATCCTTTTAAAGAGGAAGCAAGCTCCCAACTTTCACAAAGGAAATTACAAATCAAGTAAGCCATACAACTAATTAACAATAAAGCAAATCATAATCATATGGACTAAGTTTAGTATTTACGAGCAAGGACATCCAAAATGCCTTAAAAGCGCAACAACAGCCATTCCCTGCGCATCAAATGCCTCTACTTAATCAATTAGAAAAATCATTATAGACTGAAGGGATAAGAAAGAAACAATACCTCTTTTTGGTCCCAGAGATCCTTGAACAGGACAGGCTCCCCAGCTGCGGTGAAGATGCGAACATCTCCGAGTAATTCCCCAATATTCTCCGATAGATCGGAAGCAGAGGCTCTGGTGACGAGACGAGGCTTGGTGATAGTAGAACTTGAGAGACAACGAGACGGAATCATCCAGGAGAAGATTGAAGAGGGTGAAGAAGGAAATAGTTTAGGATATTTCGGAGAAAAAAAGGAAAGATTCGGGAGAGGCTGCATGGACTTTGCAGATATCGCAGAGTTCGCCATTGACTTTTAAAGAAGAACGAAGACGCCTAGTAAGCGTTCGACCGACGGAGGAGTGAAGTTAGTTTTTCTGTGTGGCGGGGGAAGTCGCCACATTTTCGGCTTTGTGTGGTTGTAACTAAACGGTGCGATTCGATTATTTGGACTCGAAACGCCTCCGTTTCAGTTGCTGCCTGTTGAATAAGGCTATGTATTTAATTTGACACGAGGTTTTTAATGAAATGATTATAATGAAATAACATAATTTATTATGTAATGAAATATAAATAAATATAATATTATAAAATTATTATTTGGAAAGGATGGAAAGATTCATAATATAATATAGTAAAATATTATTAGGAAGAAAAGTTTATAATGTAATATAGTAAAAACTTGTTTATCATTTTACGTTCCATAATAAACTTTCCAAATTGATAGTTTCTCTTTTTTACTGTTTATGGTAAAATAGGTCGTAAAATAAAACTCTCATCTTTTATCTCATTTCATTCTATTCTATTATAAACCCTCCTCTCAAATGATAGAATAATAAGACATACTGTGATGTGAGCAGAAGCAAGAATCACCATGGAGATGGGATGCGTGATAGAGGCGAGCTTGTCATTTCAATTGGACCTATGTCCAAAACTAGGACCGAGAGACTCAAGGAGACTCTCTATATGCATGTGGGATAATTTGTGGAGAGAATAGAGTGCACTAAATCTATTGGAGGAGAGCTATCTGAATCACAGTCCAAATTGATTCATTTATCTCGAATCCTTGGATCGGACTCACTTTGGACTTGAAGACCATTGTGTTGGGCTGCATATCATGATCAGACTTGGTAGCGCGTTAGGCCAAGCCTAGACGTGTTTTTATTATTCTATTTTAGACTTGTTTTAAGTTATAATTATATTTTGAGCTTTCATATATTTTAAACCAAAGTCTTTTAGCATTAAGCTAGATATAAATACTTATGTTTTGAACTTTTTGGAACACAACTTTGATCATATTATTTTTTGTGAGCCATTGGCCATATTGAGAGGAGAAAATCCTCTTGTTCTTTTTAACTTAAGAATTAAACTTCATTTTTTAATTGAATCAGATTGTGGCGTGATTTTGATCATACCCAATTTTCTTAGTTTGTTCTTTACCCGTTATCTAGATTGATCAAGACAAGTTCTTCGTGAGGTCTAGTAGGTAAATTTTGAAACTCCGTATATCAAATTTAATTTTAGTTAATTCAAATCTATCATCTTCTTTCTTCTTTGAATCTAAACTTTTTCATATTTCAATTTCGTGAAACGCATTAGCTTGATTTGTTGATTTCGGGGTGGAGTGGGTTTGGTCTCAAACACTTATGCATTTCTAATTATGGTAGTGATTTATCTTTTATTGCAAATATGAATGGGTAAAGAGCACGATCAGAACTTCCCAATTGTGGGTCCAACTTTTATTAATTTTTTTTTGTTTACACAGGAAGCTAAAACAGTAGACTCAGCAGAACAGATTCACAGGGTCGGGGATGCCTGAGCGGCGGCCGCGAGGGTGGCACCATCCAGACGAATCCTGTAGTAAAACTTCGTGAATAAGTGACGGCGGGTCCCGTAAGTACTGAAGGCCCGGCCTGGAAGCAGCTGCTAAAGAGGCGAGGAGATCAGCACATTAGTTACCCCTCGTCAACCAAGAAAGTTGTCAATTTAAATCTCATTTAAAAAGAATTCATAAAGGAAAAGCTTTAGGATTTCACACTGTTGAACGGAGATGGATGATTATCTAAAAGCTAATGTTTGCAAAACAATTGATGATAATTTAGACATAGTATTATGGTGAAAGTTGAATGGAAATTAATATTCAATTATACATACAATTTTGTAGGATCTGTTAGTTATCTCAATGTCTTTGATTGCTTTTTAGCTTTCTTCTAGTACTAATGTTCAGATAACAAGTCCTTGTTGTAATTGACTTCATTTGATAACTTTGAAAGTCTTTAATTTTCCTTTGATAACTTTAAAATTATTTTCCCCAATTTTAAGGACAGTACAAATTATTTGTGTGTTGGTAATATATCGTATAAGCTATTTAGATATAAGTCCCACTAAACTAATTGGAACACAAAATCTATTAAATGATATTAATTACTTCTGGCATTGTCTCGTCATAAATTATAGCTTTTTGAAAATAATTGTGATTAATAATTAAAAAGTTGTATCATTTCTATTAAAAGCTACATTATATGATTAAAGCTCGAGCATCTTGTAAATTGTATAATGTCATAATTAGTTAATATAAAATTTCGATAATTAAATAAAAATCTCGATTCATACAAACCACTCTTATAAATATTTAATAATTATTTTTAAAAACAAATAAAAATGCTATTCAAAAAGAGAGATTTAATCCATATTAAATAATTTACTATTTTATTTATTTAATG
>JANIPM010000233.1:6656549-6666959 GCA_027478405.1 Erythroxylum cassinoides
ACATTGGCCTTTTTGTGTGACTCGACGGTGGTATTGATCTATGCCTACCCCCACTTGACCAAACCAACGTTATAAGCGAGGTGAGTAATAATACTTCTTTTTTTAAAAAAAAAAAAGAAAAGGGATTTTATTAATATATGGGCTTACAAAAGTATATAAATTGCAGTATAAAAGTCATGTAAAGAAAATATGTGATGCTCATGGTTTAGACCGGATGTATGGAACAAAGAGTTGTTCCATACGCAAGATTTTCCGGAGAAGAAGAGGTAGAGTAGTTTCCGTCGCGAATTGTGTCGAAGTACCACTTGATGCTAACTTTGCTAAATAATCTGCGAAACTGTTAACCTCTCGATAAACATGACTAATGGACGATGTCGAGGCAGGAAGCAAATGACGAATATCTGCAAGTGCGTTTTCATACCTCCATGGCCAAGAGTCTGAATTATGGTTCAATAGCCGCACAATGCCCAGATTGTCTGTTTGAACCTTTATTTTTCGGAATCCACTAGCAACACAAAACCGAAGGCCACAAACTATGACCTCTATTTTCATGGCAAAGCTAACATTCGAGTTATAGTATCGACACTCAGTAAACAAGAAAATTCCAGTGGCATTACGTACCACAAATCCCAAACCTGAAGGACTGGGACATCCGAGCGAGGATCGAAAGACGGTCATTTCATAACTCGTATTTTACAAAAAAGTTTGTTTCTATGACTCGAACAAGATAACAATAGAATTCCTCGAGGACTGGACTAGTATAAAAAGTTTTTAAAACCCATTTCTTTGATAAGACTGTTAGAAAGCCTAACTTATCCTCAAAAGCTAGCTTAAGAGCGGAAAGTTTGCACATTATTATAAATTGTTAAATGTTCTCATAATTATCCGATATGGGATTCCTGACACACCCTCCCCAATCTAGAGCAGGATTGGACTTCTGATGAATATATTAGACAAAGGGATATAACCAGGTACCGTCCTAAACTATCAAGACAAACTGACTCTAATACTATATTAGAAAGCCTAATTCACCCTCAAAAGTTAGCTCAAGAGTGAGAGGTTTGCATATTATTATAAATTGTTAAATGTTATCATAATTGTCCGATGTAAAATTCCTGACAAAGGCTTCCAATTATTCATATTTATTACTTTTTATTTTGAATGTGCAGATATAGTTGATAAAGAGATAGACTTTACTTAATTATTAAGTACTTATTGTGATAAGTCATCAATACAATTCAATACTACACAAATAACTTGTGCTTCTTCATTCTTGACATCAGCCAATACGTGTAGAACATTGCCCCGCCACTAAGCATGCACTTACCAGAGATCACTATTATCATAGTTAATTACTGCTCTAATTAAAAAAAAGATAGATTGATCTTGATGATTTGTAGCTTTTTACAAGTAGTAAGTGGGATATCGACATTATAGGAATTTAATTAGATGGGGACTATCAATGAGAAAGAGTATCCAGAGCACGTTAATCCTGATGTTATGTTCACTTAGTTGCACATTACAAATTGAATACTAATATACTGTAGCCACGACATGAAACAAAAGCTATAAGTTGAGAATTGCAAAAGTTGATTATGATTGTTTACTCGTTAGTTTGGTAGTTTTGCAAAAAAGAAGCTCACAATTGGGTGTAACAAATGGAAACCCTTTCTTTTTGGGTGATTGGATTACGTCCTAGATCACAATTTTTTGTTTCTTTTATAAAAATACAGTATTTGAGGAGCACTAGCTAATAAACTATATATGATATAGTGTTAAAAGCCATATCGGTCTTCATCATTCAAGTACAATAAAATTTGATATCTCAAAGTGAGTTATGGAGCTACCTTAAGAGTAGATAATCTTTCAATCCTAACGATAGTTATTGTGTAATCCAAAGTCGTTCTTACTTCTTAGTGATTAATCCAGTAGCATATCCTGTCCTTTCAAATTTTGAAATAGTTTGTTCATAGAAATACAATAACAATTCAATGAAAGTGCATAATTGTGGAATATAATATGAAATGGTAGTACGAACGAAATAAGTGGAAGACAATAATAGCTTTCCACACAATGATTCATTGGCATTATTTCACACTGTTTCAAGGTAGGCCATTGGAGTGTTTCCAGGTTCAACCACGATGTCCTTCAACCAATGTTTTGAAATTCAGACCGATCATTGAATCGAAAGTTTTATTAATTACCGATTTGATCGGTTCAATCGGTTCAATCACCGGTTAAATCGGTGTGATATCATAATTATGCAATAATTATATTTAATTATATATAATATTAATAATATTTAAAAAATATAAAAATATACTATAAAAAAAATAAATAAAAATTTTATTGAACCAATGGTCGGACCGATCCGATCGTTCAATTGACCGATTTTGACCAGTTCTCACTCGTTCAATTAAGAATTAATTTTAAAAGATAAACCGGACTAGATAACCGATCGAACCAACCAATTCAATCCGGTTTTTAAAACAGAGCCTTCAAAGTTTTGTTTAAGTCCAACAAAAAGGAAAAGGAACTTGGAAATTTATCTCAGCTTTTAGTGATTCAAATATTCAATAGCAAGTGCCACTATATATATATATGTACACTGGGGCCACACTCACTACAATTAGTCTACTACATTTAATATATAAGTAGACCTCAAGAGATGGTGCCTTTGACATGAAAACAGTAGCAAAACAACACAATCCGATTTAGCACTACTCGGGGGGCTAAGCGTCTTACATAAAATATAAGATGCAGGTTTCACAAGAACCGTCGAGTTCCTAAACAACCTTTCGGCTAGATGCACCGGAACCCCACCATAACTATATATCATTATTGATTTTGCAGCTTTTTCCCATTAATTTACAGACTCCCTGAAAGAAAAAGAGAGAGAAGTTGATCTTTGTTCCTGTTTTAAAATTTGGTGATGACTTATTTATGTAGTTTATGAAGTGACTAAGGACAAAGGCGTTTCGTTCGTTATAGCGTTATTGCATGGCCATGCAGACGTGTACTGCTGCTGCGGTTGCCGGAAAATCAAAATTTGGCCCGCGATCGACAGCCTCTGTTGGAGCATACCCTGTTCGGACCGCAGCTGGTCGTTTTCCGACCGTACACTGTGGGTGTGGTACAATACGTATCGCAACCGGTTCGTCAGGTCCCGATTCTCGATCCTTAACCGGCTCGCCTGGTTCCTTAGGTTTTCTAAGTGCGTCTGTTTTCTCATCCGTGAACGCCTCGCCGACTCCCTGTTCGAAATCATCCGCCTCCGCTTTCGCTCATCGATGTCGGAAACCGTCCGGTTCAGTTCATCAGAACAGGAGTTTGAATTGGCAGGGTTTTGGTCCGATCGATTCGGTTCATCAGAAACTGGTTTTGGTGATTGAGGATGACTTGGAAAGAGTTCACAAGACTCCCACGGTGTGAACCCCTTCTCGAAGGAGAAAAATGGGTTTTCCGGCAGCGTGCCGGCTGGGAATATGGCCGGAATACTGGACTCCATCACTACGGAAATGCTTAATAGTAAAAGAAGAAAAGGAGGAGGAGGAAAGGGAAGAAATGCAGCGTAGGAGTCCCATATTTATGGCCAAACTTGAAGGGTATTGGTTGGACCCACAAGAGGGTATTTTGGTCTCTTCACAGAGTTTGCGACCGTCAGTGGCTTTTTTAGACTTCAAGTGTTAAACAGCTTTTTAAAAAGGGCATCGGTGACGTTAGCATTGTGGGCCCATTGAAAGATTGGTTTAATTAGCTTACTCATAAAGAAACAAAAGAGTTGGGCTCCACACTGGACAGGTGTCTTATTCCAACCGGGTAAGCGTGTGAACACCCATTAGTTTGGAATAGTGCTGACGTGGAGCCACCTGTGTGGCTTTTCTACCACTTGGCTAAATTTAAGAGGCATGGGTCATGGCTAATAATAACTAATGGAGTCAAATTATAGAGTATGATTAGAGCAAGTTGGTATATGGTAGGAGTAATTGTTAAGTTTATTACTTTTAATATATACTAAATTGTTGTATTTACATAATAATTTATAAATTGCATGTTCTAAATAAATTAAGAAAGAAAATAATTTATAATTAATTTAACAAATTCAATTCAAGTTATATTTATAAAGTCCGGTATGTCTTTAACCATATTCAACTTAGAAACACACAAGTGATACTTACAAAATTGTCTCTAGCAATGTCACTACAAAATTGCTGGACTGAGTTGACAATTGGGGTGGGTTTAGAAGACTGATTGAGCTACGGTGACATTGTGCCAACTTATGATTAGTACCCTTGTTGATTATGTTTTCAACGACATGGCGGCACTCCAAATTAAACTTGTCATGGTGGGTGGTCCGGCCGAAAGTTCTTGAAAAAGAATGTACTTCAACAGGCTGCTGCCAAATCACATAGAAAACATAAGTAGAAGAATCAAAAGTATTCTCTAGCATAATTATATATCCAAAAGCTTCAAGGGTGTTCGATTTTCTTCTTGTTTGGGTCATTTGGAGAACAAATTAGGGCCAAAGTTTGAGGAAAAGGGAATCTAATAGCTCACTTGAATCATCATTGAAGTAAGAAAAAGGAGGTCAATTAAAACCTTTACACAACAAATGGCTAGCACAAGACCGACATTAAATCATGAGCACAAGAACGTATGGTCATAAAAGTTTTCATTTCATAACCCATCAGTGTATCTTTCATCTGATTGATGATGTTTTTTTGTTTTGTTTTTTACCATCAAAATAACATTAGACAATACAATAAGTAGGAATTATTCTTTGCCATCTAATTGTTTTCTAAAAAACTGTAGAATTAAAACAATAAATAAGAGAATATTCTATGTTTCGATTTCTTCAAAAGAAAAATAAAACTTCTCAGCGAAATTTTTACTAAGTTGTATCGAAATTGTAGAACTAGAAAGTTATAGCAAGATTGTCGTCTTTCCTTGCATTGTTAGGGGGTGACACTTGGGAGGATGAAGTTGAGACTTCATGTGAAAGCACCAAAAGATTAAAAGAGGGTCTTATCACCATGAGGCTGAAACGAAGGAAAACAAAAAGCTACTATTCTTAATTTCTTATTGTATGTTTTACATCTTTATGACTTATGTACTTCCCAATTTCCATATCCGGCTATTTCTTGGGACAGGGGTTTTGAATAATTGATAAAAAATGGTTTAGAAAACATGCATGCCAGTTCACATAGGCTAAAGGGAAAACGTAAAGAGACACGCCACACGATGTCTCGTCGAGTTTTGGTTGACCAGAATATATACCTTTGTGACGAATCTTCAAGGGGTTACTTTTGCTTTTGATTTTACAGCCCTAGTTAAAGACATGACACCTGCAGCCAACTGTTGACACCTATCCTTAGCACGTGGAAAGGCACATAATGAAAATCGTCACCTGGAGCACTCTGGGACTTCAAGACAAGCTCAAACTAGCTGAGTTGGTACACCAAAAGCTAGTTCGATCTGGGTCATTTTCATTTCAGGAAGTAGCAGCCCTGGAAGTATCGTTACCGTGAAAAAATAAAATTATTAGGATTTACTGAATCCATGGTTCTTGTATCGTTTCTCATTTTTGTGTTGAAGAAACCAATAATTGTGCCTTCTTCTGGGGTTTAACGTTAAAAGTCCTGCCAAACATAAGCGGTTCTTCAATTAGGCCAATGATAGGAATAGCAATACTTAAAATATGTAGGCAATTCAACTGAAAATTAGGACTTAGGACATAATTTAATAGGCAATACATCAAATTGCTCATCAAATCCATACCAAACCTAATTCGGAAGTCAACAATTGCACCAGGTATGGAATCACTTTAAGAACTTCCGGTCTTTCTCTGTGTCTCCTTATCCTAAATTGGGATAAGTAATTCTGGTTTTTGTAACTTCAAAAAAGCTTGGAAAGATGCAAGTTCCTGTTCAACTGGGATAGCAACATCTATATATAATCACATGTAACTTTGTAATTGCCGTCCATTTAGTCAATTGCTTAACAACTAACATCCATGCAATATATTGGAAATCGACAAAACAGATACCTGAATTTGTCCATATTCTCCACCGCATTCAAGATTTCGTGATCACAAATTAATTAGTATATTGGATAGGAACAAACTGTATGGAACCCATGTTAATGGTTAATTTCATTTTCAGGTCATTAGATACAATACGATTCAAATTTACATATACTCAAGGGCCTAACATAACCAACATATTAGAAGAATTTAATACCAACCAAATAATTTGTGAGTATTTCTCCAAAAATAATTCCTTCAAAGATCCTTACTTATTTGTATCATCATCATCAAACTTAGTCCGAAGTCTCGCAATAAAGCAGAATTTGGAGAGGTCTGATAATACGCAACCTTACCCTTATATAATAGAGAGGTTATTTTCAATAGACCCACATATGAATGCGACAATAAAAAAGTGATGTAAGTTAAAGTGTATATATTTACAATAAACTATTTTTTTTATCTTGGTCAAATTTACTTTTATTTTGTCACAAACTAATTTAACTATGCCTGAAATATCTTAATTGTTAAAATAGATTTCTTTCGTGCCCGTTTGACCTCCATATTTTCTTGGGGAGAGTTTGACAATGAATTGAAGTTAGTGACTAGAAAATTTACTATTGTGGATGTTGATTTTTCAATTATCTAGGGTTGAGAAAACTGAGAATCAGAAGAAAGTTTTATTTTCAATGTCAATAAACATGTATCTTTATTCTGTTACATGATTAAATCCATCTATTCATATGGATTTATGTTCTGTGCTTCAATGAGATTGAAAGAAGCCAATTAAACGCTAGTTTAGACCGTGTTGTTACCAACACAAACGTTCTTGGCGATTCCAGTTTCTTCGTCTTCACTTTTGGCTTGTCCACCATGGGGCACCAACGGCGAGAGGCAAGAGTTTTCCGTGTCCGTGTCATCTTTGGTTTCAACGGAGACGCAACCACACCGCCGTAGAGATGTGAAGAAGACACTAGCAACCCCGTTGACCATCCATGTAGCAGCCCCATCTAGCATCTTACAAGGTGGAGAATCGCACTGGCCTGCCCGTGGATCCTTCACCGGCTTGACCGGATTCGGTGCATGGCAGCACCAACTCGTGCATCTTCTAGACGTAAGATTAGGTTTCATTTTGAGTTGTTTTTTCTTAGTAAAAGTAGCCTAGACAACAGACTCAGATGTAGGTTTTGGAAGGTTTTGAAGTTGTTTATTAGTAAACCTACAATCAATATATTGCAGAAGTCATGCCTTTTGGAAAGTTTATCAATCAATTAAAGTTAAATCAATGTTCATATTCTAGAATGATGATGACTTACAAACCATAGTTTTGGATATCAACAAATCCAAGCAGTAAATAAGAAAATTTGTATGATTCTTGGCTAGGAGATGGAGGATACGTCCATAAAAGTCACTGAAGAAAGGTACAGAATCGCTTATAATTCTCGATGCAGGTGATTTTCTTAATGGGTTAGTTGAGATACATTTCTTGAACTTCAGTTTTTTAATCATAGGGTGCTACGATATATAGAAGCCGTTGAACGTCGTAATCAAATAGCAAGTCAAAAGAAAAACAGTTCTTACTGTTTATATTGTTGTCTTTTTGTAGGGTTAGGATTAGGAAGGGTAGGCACACGAAATGCTGTCGATGTCTTTCTTTTTAAGAGTTAGAGGTTTTAGAAAAAAAAAAGTTAAGTTAAAATTAGATGACATTAACTCACGTCATTAACAATATTATTAGGGATGAGAATGAGGTAATTCAAGTGTTTTTAACAGGCTGTTTTAAAATTATGTCAACTTAAAGGTCTAATTTTTTAAATAATTAAAATAATATTGTTTTGTTTAAAAGAGTTAAGTTTTATACAAAATGGAGCTTCTTTAGTTTAGTTTGGATTTAATTAAAAAAACGTTATTTTATATTTTTTATTTTAAAAAAATTATTTAATTTGAATTCATTATTTTAAAATTTATTTAACATGTATTTTAAAGATGATGATTATAGATTTTTATAATATTATTAAATCATCTCTAATTTTATATAAGAGCTTAGTATTTAATATTTCGTCGAAAGAATAATGCTTTGATGCTGATAATTGTTGTACAGCTTCAGTGCTGTGCTTAATCTTATAGACTTTTCTTTTTTTGGTTGTCTACGAAGTATTCTAGGAGGGTCCTAATTATGAGAAGACATCTTTAAGCTATCTATATTCAGACTAATCTCTGCTCGAGCCGGGTAGATCCCTTGCGGGAGGCAAAGCTCTGACTTCAAATTTTAAAGAGCTGCATATATGAGGACGATTCAAACCCGTGACCTCACTTAAACCAGAAGAACTCCTTATTATCTCACCTGCACCTGGGGTTAATCTTATAGACTTTTGATTATATGTGATGGGAAGTTATCATTTGCAACTTCACCATAGGATTAACTATAGTAGTTGAATTAAGAACGGAAAAGAATCAAACAAAAGCAATATTCTTCATTTAGGAGAATCAGTTCGACAACTTTGAAACTAGAATCGAATACCATAAAGTGGAGGGTTGGGAGGTTTTGAAGCTATTCTTTTCCCAAGTTTTCAATTTAAGCATCAAGTAAGTACACTCCATTACGACCATCTTTAGTGCCCTTTTTCTCCTTGTCCCTGGTCACTACTTATTTTGTACTAGAACTGGAATCGCCTCTCTTGAACTCTCATATATGAGAGCCGACGTAAATACTTTGGTTCAAATAAGTTCATTCTAAATTTATACTTTTCTTTTGTCTGAAAGGCAAGAATATTAAAGCTATCTTTGGTTTTAAGAATTGAATATGGGCTACCCCTTCAAGCTCAAGAAGAAATTTCAACAACATCAATCAGTTCTTTGCAAAATATGAACCGAAATTCAAAACCGTAAATAACAAGAAAAAGCACTGATTGAATTCTTCATATAAGTTATAGGCCTTTAGATTTCCGACTTCAGCCCTGAGGAGACGCCATGTGCAAGATCCATTGGACCTAATCTAGGACTACTTAAACCAAGACATTTTGTTTTACTTTAAGTTCGGTCCAGTGAAGAAAACCATGAATTAAGGATGGAACTGAAGCATGATAATTTATATTCAGTCTCGTTCGAACAATATCAAAACCAAATCAATGTATGATTCCAATTATATGGGATGATTTTAGTTGGCTAGCGGTTTGTTTGGACGTCAAATTCTCCGTATGCTCCTGCAAGGGTCTCGCTACATGGTCTGCATTTGTTGTTGAACATCATAATTTCCCTTGACCAGTTCAAAGCTTCCTTCCTCCATTTACTTATATTTCTCTTCTCCTTTGAAAAGCTTAGTTATCAGCCCTACGTATACTGTTCTCACCCAAGTACCAAGAAGTGAAAGAGTTTTAGCTATCCCAACTTATAATGAGGAATTTCTTAAGGGATAGGTCCATTTCCCATAGAAGTATGACATTAAAAGAAAATATGGGATGTGCATTCCAGGTGCATTGATTCAAGCACCCATGAAGGTTTTCACAAGACTTTGCAAAGAATCAGATCAGTTTTTAATTGGAAAGGGATAAGGAAGTCCATCAGAGATTTTATTCAGAAATGTGATACATGTCAAAGGCACAAATGGGAGAATCTTAGTCCAACTGGCCTTTTACAACCACGTCCCATTCCTTCACAACTTTGGACAGATTTATCAATGGATTTTGTAAAAGATTTGCCTCCTTTTGAAGGAAAAACAACAATTTTTATGGTAGTAAATCGACTCTCAAAATTTGCTCATTTTATTGCTTTATCGCATCCATATACTTCTGCTACAATAGCACAATTATTTTATGAACATATATTTAAGTTGTATGGGATGCCTACAAGCATAGTTTGTGACAGGGATGCTACTTTCACAAGTATTTTGTGGAGAGAACTATCCAGGTTGTCGGGGAGAAATTTCAATTTTAGTTCAACTTATCATTCTCAAACTGATGGACAAACCGAAGTGGTGAATCGAAAAATTAAAATGTAACTCAAACCATGTGAATGGATCTGTTGGCTTCCTTGGGCTGAGTACTGCTATAATACTAATGTTCATTCAGCCACTAAAAAGACTCCTTATGAGATAGTACCTGGAAGATCACCCCCATCCTTATTATCCTATGTATATGGAAGATCACCCCATCCTTAGTATCCTATGTTCCTGAAATCAGTCAAGTAGCAGCAGTGGACCTTGAATAAAAGAGTAGAGAGAGCAGGTCTTGAAGGAGATAAAATTCAGTTAAGCATGACTCAAGAGCGTATGAAGAAACAATATGATGCACGACACACTAAAAGAAGCTTTAACATTGGTGATTTTGTATATTTGAGATTGCAACCTTACAGTAAGTAGAGCCGAGGGGAAGGGATTTCTTCCATGCTTC
>JANIPM010000233.1:6670586-6684296 GCA_027478405.1 Erythroxylum cassinoides
TTTGAAAATATTAATAATAAAGCCAGGAAAAAAAGGCTTAAACATATAAACATTTGGGCCGGAGGAGAGTAGTCAATCTGGAATGGGATTAGAGGGAGTCTGATTTTGGCAGGCCCATTGTTACCAAGGAAACAAGCTGTCAAGCCTCCGGTGTTGAGCAGCACCAAGCTAATTCCAAGCCATTGTGTGGCAGCAAAACCTGCGAATCTCAGAATTGAAGTTACGAGAAGTATAAACTTGAAAAAGGATACGTTTCAAACATGTTCCTTCGGAGCAGGTTTCTCTCATTCCCATTAGTTATCGGAGCCGTAGTGTAAGTTCCCCATCTTTTTCTTTGTTTGTATTATGTAATTGTTGTTTATCTAACTTTCTTTTGCTTGTTTCTTCATTTCGAGCTTCTGATGTTACATGGGGCTTCTTGAAATAGTTAATTTGATTAGTATATTGGCTTTTGACTTCCGTTGTAGCTGGATTTTGTGTGTGCTAAAGGATTGGAATTGGGTTGGTTTACAAGCATCTGCTTTGCTTTTTTGATTATGTGATTAATTCCTAATTTTCTGCTATAGTAGTGGAGACTGAGGTTGTTTTGTGAATTGATGAATCAAGTTCTTGGTTTCTTTGCTTTCGATATTTGGCTTTGTTGGGAATGCTGTAATCTTCGTTCATTCAGTTGTATTGTTCCTCGTTTCTGGTTAGGGATTTCAATATGTATTAAGTAATCTTGGAAAATTATGTTAGATTGATATCAATCACTCGGGCAAATAGAATCAAAATTTCTTGAACTTAGTAGCTCAAGTTCTGTTGAAAGATTCCCAATTTCAATGGAAAATCTAATGGGAGTGCCTCAGGAAATGCGATATACATTGTTTCATGTAAAGCTAAGAGTGTCGAGTTACATCTCATATTGCATAATCCTAAACTAGAGATTTCAGCAGAGAAAGAGAATGAGAGTTTGTTCAACTTTTCTCTCTTGATTCTTCTTTTACATTTTTCCCTCTCTCTCTTCCCTAAAATTGTTTCTTCCTTCCTTATTTCTTCTGATAAATTTCTGTTCATAGGACCTCCTAGATTGCTTCAGCTTTCATCATCCTTGATTCTATCCATGTCTAGATTTTGTCGATTTCTAAAGTTTAAAGAAAATTGATCAGGTTTCTCCTGTTCATTCGTCAACTTGCAAGCTGCATGTTTTGCATTTTGTTACACCCCATTCCAATCTAGATTCACTATTTTCTTCTCCCACTACTTCCTTCCAACTAAGAGAAGAGTTCATGGGCCGGTCTTTCCATTAGAAGAGAGGGTCTTAGGAAAGGGAGTTATTTTTGCGGCCAAGGGCGAAAAGGATAATGAATCCTTAATATTTACGACGTTGTTTGTCTCCAGTCTCCACTACCAAAAAATAGCATGGGAGAGTTGGAGGGGAACTTTTGTTTAAAAGTTAGTTACTAAGGATAGTAATAACAAACGAGAAGATGAAAGCGGGCAACAAAATAGGGGTAAAAAGACTAAAGAGTGCTTCACAACGACGAAGAAAGAACTCTTCAGAGACAGAGTAAAAATAGTGAAAGATCCAAGAATAGGAAAGGACCAAGGGAGCAATGGACTAGATTTATGAGTAGGAAAAGTAAGAAGAAAGGGAGGAATTTTATGGTAATCAATCCTTCTTTTGTTCATCGAAAGATTATTTCGTCAGCACCACCTTACATTAATTAGAGCCGAGGGGAAGGGATTTCTTCCATGCTTGTGTGCACATTACAGAGAATCAAACTCTTTTATTTTGCAACCTTTTGACCAAACTTTTTTAAAGTTAGGTGTCGATATCGTTTCCAGGCAATCGTTCATGAAACATAGCACACAACATTATCGGGTGTTGATTGCCTCAATTACTGCTTGACTATCCCTTTTTTAGATTTACACGTTTTTCTGTTCGTTTCCAAGATATATGGCTCTTTTTCGACGCAACTGTACTGTAATCTACAATAGCCATAAGTTTGATGGGTGCAAGCTTGAAGGATATGTCCATGAGAGTGAAAAGAACCACTAACCAGAACATGGGTTTGGCTCATATGTATGACATTTTCGATGAGGACATCATGAGAAGCAAGCCTCCCGCTTCATGGACTTCTAGCCATTTTCGATTCTTTTTACACGTTGTGGTCAAGTCTTGTTTTGGTTTCATGTGACTGGAACTCTTACTGCCAAAGATTTGAGTCATTAATCAAAGAAATTAATTTGTATGCATATTTTCTTCCATGGAATCCACTACAAAGAAAACAATTCTTATATAATTCAAGCTTTATACTCTTACTTCTTCAAGATTTACAAAGTCTTATAAGCATTGCTCGTTAAATATCAAGACTAGTGTGGTCATTGTTGAGGCGTGAAGAGAGCAGAATAATTATTGTGTACGTTAATTATATATGATTCATCTCAAAACTAGACATAGTTTTCATTTATTTTAAACCAGTTAAGAGTATTTAAGTGGAATAATACACGAGGATAAGTCATGACATGTGCACAAGCAACCTTTTTTCTTAATTTCCGAGGCTTCAAGCTCTCCTCCTCCTCTTCATCATCATCATCATACTCAGTCTGAAGTTCCGCATTGAAGCGGAGTCTGGAGAGGTCTGATAGTACGTAGCCTTACCTTTACGTAGTAAAAAGGCTGTTTCCAGTAGACCACATACAAATGTGACAATAAAAGAGTGATATAGGTTAAAAAGTAAATAAGTAAAATTGGCATATTAAAAAAATTGTAACTAAAATTACAAAAAATACATAAATAAATAATAAATAAAATATAACTTGACTTTTAAAAATAAAATATATTTTAAAATTAAAATATAACGAAATATAATATCTCTTTATTTGTAAAAAAAGTATCAATACCCAGATAATAAGAAAACAATAAACCATCAAAGGACTCGACTTTAACTCAACATGTTGAAACACAAAACGACTGAAACCATAAGATCATTAAGCCAAAATCAATTAATATATTACTCATTTATATGCGAAGAAGGTAGAGTGTTAACCATAGATTAATTAAATTTAATAATTAAGTCAAATTTGAAATTTACATAATTAACACTACAAGAAAAATGTCGTTTAGCTACGGATATTACGGATGGAAAACTTTTGGATTCTGTTGGTAATATAAATTGGTTACAAAGCCCCCTAAGGACAACGGCGTTATAAACACGACCGTAGGTAAATTTACTGACGATCGTTTTCTATTTGTCGGAATATTTGCTATGATAATAGTTATTCCGTCGGTAACATTACCGATGGTTGTGGTTTCCCGTAGTTGAGTACATTGACGGTTCAACAAATCCTGACGGTAAAGTTGACGACGGCTATCAATATTATCGACGATTATTCTTTATTCCGTTGGTAAGTATAATAGAATTTACCAATGGTTTTTAGTTTTTCGTCGGTAAATATAATTGATTTTACCGACGAACTTTTATTTTCTGTCGGTAAATATGATTTACAAATATTTTTTTAAAATCTCGACAATAAATTTTATTTCATGATGTTATAGTTAAGCCATAATCACAGCAGTTATTAATTATCTGCGCATAATATTTTGATTTGTTTATATATGAAAAACCGAAAGGGGGTAGTAGTTTCACAAACTTTCCGATTCATTTCTAGTAAATAAAAAAATCTGAAAAATTAAGGGAATAAAAAATAAATCATCACCGCCAATTTGATAACGCAGTTCAGCACATATTGCCTACGTCTACGGGACCCTTACTCATCTTTATACTGTCATCGAAGTACAATAGATTTATCTAAGACTTTACTAAGCCGACATCACTCAACCCTTAACACTATCTCTTAACTTCACTTCCTGTGAAATAATTTTACACTCAATAGCACGACCACCTTGTACTAACCTCGATAGAAGATTTACACATACTGTTTAATAATAAAGATAATTAAACAAACAACTCAAGTAATTAAAATTAGAAATAAAAATGATAATATACTTGAGATAAAAGAGGAACAACTTTTCGAAAGATTTAGCTCCACTGAAATAAATCTGGAAGTCGTCGTAACAACAATAGGCTGATTCACATAAATACCGACACGAAGCCACAGCTACACTGATAACACATTCATCAACCAAGATATACGTAGCCCATAAGGAAATCAATTAATAATCGTTGCTGCCCTTGAATTTTCTGCACTTGGCCATATCTTTTAAAAAAATTCCAGCAACCACTACCTTAGCCACAAAATTAGCAACGCACGCATATCACCATATCTATGTCTTTTAAGAGATTTCTTGTGCAATGCCTCACACACCCACTGCACCACTCTATTCTATGCTCAACTAAGATAGACTTCAGTTATTAATTGAGACGTGCACAATCCACATAAGCAAATAAAGTCCCACTGCACTGTTGATTACAAGACTCCCACATAAGATACACATCTTGTATGGATAGAATCATACATGATATTTACCGGCACATCTTGCCAAGATACACATCAACTAGAGATAGAACTTTATTACAACTAGAAGATTATCACTAATAGCTTTTTGAATTCAAGTCAAAATCTAATTAATATCTTATATGTCCAATTAATAAATAATGCTAAAACTAATTATTTAGATGTATAACATATATCCTAACAATTACTCTCTTTTTGACATTGTTTGTCACAAATATGAAACTTCTCCTAAATAATATAATTGGACATATAAATATCAAATTCACAATTCATATAACAAATATTCCCCCTTAATCAAACATCAAGTTCCAAAGAACATTAAGTTTATTCAATCATCCAAATTTCTTCCCTTTGGGACAAAAAGATGTCAAAAAGCAAGACGAATAGTCACATATATACCTTGAAATCTGCTTCTGAATGGAATATTCACCATAAATAATCTGATGTCTCCCCCTTGGGACAAAACAGTATCAAAACGCATAATCATAATAATCAACAATAAGTGCAACGGAAGAATCATAAGCATGTCAAGATGACAGTTTACCATCAGTCAATATACATGCTAATATATTATTACTTGCTTTAATTCCATCTTCATAAGATTGATTAAATTCATAAACCCAAGCAAATAAAGATGAGTGTTGCCAGTGTAGTGAGAGAGAGAGATACCCGAGAGAGAGACCCACACTGATAAGAGAGTGGAGAAGTCTTCGGTGGAGCCAAATACAAGTTAAAATGTAAACTACTAAAAAAGGACAAAAATGGCAACATAAAGACTAAAGAAAACAATTTTTTTAACATTTCGTCTCTTTTTTTTTAAACAACACAAACAAATAATTAAAAAATGTAAAGTACACAGTCTCTGTGCCCCTCGAAGAATTTCAAACTTGGGCTTATTCCTCGTCACATTATTTTGGTCATCGGTTACTTCTTCTGAAATAATTGACTTATCCTTTGTCTGAATAATTTTTTTAAAAGCAGTAACTAACTGTGAATCTGTACAATTTCTTGTTTTTTTTCCTTCACTATGTTTTTGTTCTTGTACTTGACTCTTTCTAACCCAAGAGTGCTTTGGTAACATGGGTTGTTGCTGGAAATTTAATGGAGAGTGTCTAGATTTTTGATTTTGACCCCTTTGAAACATAATTTGTAACATCTTGTAGCATCTCAACCTTATGTGCCTAATAACTCCGTAAAAATGACACGGTACAAATCTTCGATTTTTTCTTGATGTTTCTTCTTCTCGGACAGATCTGAACATTATTTTTGTCCTTATTCACTTTAGAGCACTCACTCTTATGGTTAATGCTTTGAAGATCTCCTTTAACCTTACCAATTTTTATTAACTTTTCTAGTTTTTCTGTGCCTCCATTCAACATTCTCAATACCTTTTCAGTACTTACCAATTTTATTCTAATTTTACTAAGCTTATTTGACGTCAACATCAATTTCTTTTCTAACTCTTGGATGGTATTCTTTATGGAGAGATTCTCTTCCTTCAATCTTTCTATATATTTTCACTCTTTTTTGTACATTAATTTATAAGCCTCGTAAATATTCTCTTTTTTATTACCTGAACTACTTTCATCACTGTCATAATCTGATATTGAGCTTTGAGTTGAATCACTTTTTTGTCTTCAGTTACTTCCTTCTCAGTTACTGTTAAACAAGTAACTGGACTTTTATTGTACAAAATAACTAATGCATTATTATTCACAACTTCTTCTTCACTTCTGGATTCGTTATCACTCCAAGTGCTTGTATATGATTTTTCTTTTCTCTTCTTTAAGATATTAGCACACTCCGTTTGAACATGTCCGAAGCCTTGACACTCATGACATTGAATTCTCTTTACCTTTCTTTCTTCCTTTTGAGTTTTGGCTTGTTATTTGAAGTTGTTAGATGAGCCTCCGCTGTTTTACCTAAACTTGGGTCTGTCCTTTTTCACTCTATTCAATCACTTATTGAACTCTCGTGTTAATAGCTTCATATCATCATTCTCGTCGGATTCATCTTTTACATCATTCATACCTTTTCCATTTTCAACTTGTAGTGTCAATCCTTTGCTTATTTCTTGTTTACTCCTTAAAAGATTCATTTCGAAATTTGTAAAAATTCTAATTACCTTCTCCAATGACAGATCATTGATGTCATAAGCCTCATCGATTGCTACAATTTTTGGAATAAATCTTGGAGGTGTGATCTCAACATCTTCTTGACAAGTTTCAGATTGAAATATTTCTTTCCGAGTGGATATGCCTAATTCGCTATATCTCGCAATCTTTCATGAAAGTCTTCAATAGTCTCATCTTTATCCATCTTCAGTTTTTCAAATCTTATAGCTAACATATATAGTTTTGACGTTATCACAGATTTGGACCCTTTACGAATAGTCTACAACTTATCCCATGCTTCTTTAGTCGATTCACAGGGTGATATCATTGAGAAGCGTCCTTCATCAACAGCACTTAAAATTGTGTGCAATGCTTGTGAGTTTCCAAGTCCTCTTTCTTCTTCGACTCTTGTCCATTCAGATAGATCTTTTAGAATTGTCTCTCCCTTATTGTCAATAATCATCAGATGTATTCAACCATGTAACAGCCAGTTCCATGCTCTTGTTCCCTAGGCCTGAATAAAGACTCTTATCCGTGATTTCCATGCAGGATAATTAGAACTGTCCAACAGCAGTAGCCTAATAATCAATGTTCCTTCTCTTATGGCCATGCTTACGAAACTAGGATCTGCACCAACTTGCTACCAAGTTTTGAATCGGTAACCTTGCTCTGATACTAATTAAAAAACCGAATGGGGTAATAGTTTCGCAAACTTTCCATTTTGTTTCTAACAAACAAAAAAATCAGAAAAATTAAGAAAACAAAAAAAAATCAACACCACTAATTTGGTAACGCAGTTCAGCACACCTTGCCTACGTCTGCGGGACCCCCACTCAGTTTAATACTTTCACCGAAGTACAATAGATTTGCTCAAGGCTTTACTGAGCCGCTACCACTTAACCCTTGACACTATTTCTCAACCTCACTTTCCGTAAAAGAATTTCACACTTAATAGTACGACCACCTCGTACTAAGCTTGATAGAGGATTTACACACACTGTTTAATAATAAAGATAATTAAACAAATAACTCAAGTAATTAAAATAACTAGAAATAAAAACGATAATACACTTGAGATAAAAGAGAGGAACAACTTTCCGAAAGGTTCAACTCCACATAAATAAATCTGGAAGTCATCACAACAACAATGTATTGATTCACATAAACACCAACACGAAGCCACAGCTGCACTGATAACACATTCATCAACCAAGATATACGCAATCCATAAGGAAATCAATTAATAATCGTTGTTGCCCTTAAATTTTCTGCACTTGACCACATCTTTTAAAAAAATTCCAGCAACCACTACATTGGCCACAAAATCAGCAACACACACATACCACCATATCTATGTTTTTTAAAAATTCAATATACTAACCCACTTAAACCACAGCTGCGTTTTATTTTCAATCTTTAATTAACGCACCCACTTCACACATGCACTCACTGCACCGTCTCTTCTCATACACACCCTAGGAGCACATCCATGACACAACATATATCTCTTACCACACAAGAGATTTCTTGTTTAATACTACACACACTCACTATACCACTCTATTCCATGTTTAACTAAGATAGACTTCAGTTATTAATTGAAACGTGCACAATCCATATAAGCAAATAAAGTCCCACTGCACTTTTGATTATAACACTCCCACACAAGATACACATCTTCTATAGATAGAGTCGTACATGATATTCACCAGCACATCTTGCTAAGATACACATTAGTTAGAGATAAAACTTTATCTCAACTAGAAGATTATCACCAATAGCTTTTTAAATCCAAGTCAAAATTTAATTAATATCTTATATGTCCAATTAATAAATAATGCCAAAACTAATTACTTAGATATATAACATATATCTTAACAATATATTTAATTTGTTTAAATAAAAAATTGATTGATAATATAAAGTTAAAATTATATTAATTGACAATAAAAACATTAAATTGTACATGATATAAGTATTTGTAATTTAAAAGAAATGACTAAAATTACACTATTGTCCTAGTGACCGCGGATGTTCTGTGGTGCTACCCCTCCCCTTCAATTCATCCATCTCATTACGGAGCTGAGCTATGTACTCCATCGACTGTTGTAACTAATTTGTCAATGTCTGCACTGTGCTTTAAAATTTGGATGTCATGTTTCTAAAGCACGGTCTAGACGGAATCAACCTAATATAAAAACAAATAATTTTATACCATATTTAATATTTAAACCTATAACTTAATTATAAACATATAGTGTTTCATATATTTTCACTTACAGATTATTGACAATTATAATGTAAGTTCTTCCACCAGGTCCCTCAGCTCCAGCTACAGAGTGTGATGGTTCACCTTGACAGTAAGTACCTCCGAATCATTGTCTGAACCTGGGTCGCATTATATCATGTTGTCTCTTTGGTGACATATTGCAATTTGAAATTCATATTTGAAAAAGTTCAAATCTACGCTAGCCGAAATTTCACCTCACAAATCTTAAGTTCCAAACTCAAACCTTCTATTTTCACCTGCTAAGTTTCTTGTGTCTCCCAACTCACAAGAAAATCCTAATTACTTCTTATAATAACTCTCCAAGCATAGATTATGACAACAGTACCAAAAAAGTTGAGTTGCAGTGTCTGCCAAACCCGACAAGTTTTTGGTTATAATTAGAGTAACTACATCAATGAATAAAGAGAATCTAATATTACCCATTGTAATAGTACTAGATGTAACATTAGATGTAGGCAATTGTTTCTCTATTCTTTTCTCCTTATGGTTAAGGGCATATATAGGCGGTTTGATCAAAGAGATACACTAGAGGAGGAACTCCCTTTGACATTCTATGACAGAATGACGTCCAAAATCTTTTCCAGAAAAGCCGGAAAGTTTACGAAGACACGTTGAGTCTTAATGGAAGTTTCCAATTCTATTCCAGACTACTATGCTTCCGCAGCTACATACCAATATGGCTTTTCCTGTTCAAATGCTCTGAAATGAAGAGTCTTACATGCTATTACTGGATATTAGAAGCCAACTGTTATAAACATTGGATGGGACTTGAGCCCCTTTTTGCCTCGTGAAGAAAATATAGGCTGGGTCCTAGAGACTTGTCAAAGTGTAGTGTGGCTTCCTTGTAATGAAATGTAAATGTGTAGTCAAAAATGGGGATGTTGTACATAAACTACTGACTTCAGAATTTGAGTTGTATATTACTGGTCGTAGCTAGTTGATTGTCATAGAAATGATTATTTGTGTAGAAGGCTTGACAACAATTTCTTTGTTCTACTACCAGCAATTTTGACGGGAGCTAGAAATAATGTTATGAACTGTTTAGATTCTTTAAACATCCACAGAAAGATGAGGAATTTTATGCTAATCTTCTAGCACCATTGAGGATCAACATATGCAGAATTTTATTTGTAAAACTATAGTAGGTTTAAATACTCACCTGAGCTTGATAAGAACAAAGTTACCTTTATGTTATTTGGTTCACAATACTTGAAGAAATAGAAATACAAATAACCCTATACATACAATTATACAAGAACGACATATAATAAGTGGGATCATAAAACAAACAAGATTTTTAGAACAAAAATTAGAACACATAAAGATTAAATGATCAATGCCATGCATGCAATTGTCAACAATAGTAGGGGGAAGATGTCATGGGTATCCCCTGATTGTCTATTGACTCTCTCAATACGTCGAGACTCAACCCATCCCCCACCAGTGCACATTTTTCTTCCCTTAGTCCCCACAGCTTTACCTCCCTCCCAATCACCTTCTTACAACTAAGACTCCTTTACTTCTTTATTAATTAACATACACATGTCAATTGATCAAGTATATTATTTAGCCCAACCAATCTTAAACTGAAAGGAATTGACAATTTGATGATACCATAAGCATGTGTGCAATAACCAAATCTAATAGGATATTTGAGAGAGATACATGCTAGTGATATTGTCATTCGATATTTCAACATTTCACACGCACCTAGACATTAAAAAATTTGCAATACTACTCCATATGTCTTTGCTTTTTTTTTTTTACATAGTACTAATAGTAACACCATTCTCATTTCTTATTTTGTATTTAGTATGACTTCCTAAAATCCTACTTCTTACTTTTTCCTATTAATCAAATTTAACTCGATTCTTACCAACCCTAGTAGTATTGTTTGCATTGAGTAAATATATTAATTTAATATATTTACGTCACATTTAAATATATGCTTTTATATAATATTTGTATTTTGGTATATTTTCAAATAAAAATATTCTAATGCCCTAAAGGTTAGACTACTATTTGTACTTTACCTAAAGATATACGACCAAAAGCTCCACGAGATTCTACATTCCAGTATCATATTATAAGAACAAGAACCACTATCATCAAGCCTCAACTGGGAAAATTGCTACTATGATATCAATCCCATGGTTATTCAATTGCATATAACTTCACATGTATTCTATCTTTTTAATATCTCCAATTCATATATATACTTAAATGCATATTGTCTAAATTGCTCTCCACAAACTCAATTCCAATTGTAACAATGTTTTGTTCTTTTCTTTCTTTGGTGTTATTGCAATGCGTATTTAAATGTCACAAGACCCAATTTGTAAAACCACTTCATTTTGACTTTTGAGATGTATGAAACTTAGCATTTAAGCTCTTAACTAAGTTATATTATATTTCAAGTAAAAGAACTGAAATTATGAAATTCACACAAAAAAAGAACTGAAAATAAATAACTGAAATCATTTAAAAAAACAGACATTTCATCAAACACCTTACATGCATCAGAAATTCATCCTAACATCACAACTAAAATCACGTCTTCTCCCTTCTATCACTAACATTTATATCTTAAAGTTGTTTTTCAATCACAAATTACACAAATAAATGAAAGTAATCAAATACTCAAATTCACTTTCATCCAATATACGAAAAAACACATGACAGTGGTTGCAAAAATACCTCCATCAAAGGACACGATGACAATGGCCGGAGAAGATAATACTGACGAGCAAAAGAGGAGTCCACGATAGAGAAACCGAAGAGAAGATGCAGCAAGAAGAAGAAGAAGACGCATAATATCAATTTAGCCTCTTTTAATGAAATTTTAGTTTTTGATTTTCCAATTTGAAATTATGCTTTGGCAGTGCATATTTGTCTCATATTTTAATTATCAATTACATCCATCCTCTTAATGCTTTTTATAACTAATTTGAAACGTGTTTCCAGCTAAATTGTGGAATAGATTGGTCTTAATGTCTCCATATCTGCTAATGCTCATATCGGACCAGGTGCAAGGCTCATATAACTACAAAAAACTTCCGTCCTTTTGCCATATAGCCGCTATGGATATGGTTTCACCAGTGGCTTATATAGTCATTCTCTATATTTGCATGGTGATTCAATCAAGTTCACAAACATGCACGATGGAGTTAGCTTTACAGAGACTACATAAGTTTTTCCAATCCATACTTTCTTTAGGCAACCACCTTGAAAGTCTTTATGTCACTGTATGTCTACTGTATAAACTTGTGGACTATAAGTACCTAGTTTTATGGATAGTGATAGCTAAATGTCTGAATGACTGCATTGTTGATGGAAAGAACTTTTCACTTTTGAAACTAGATTCGAACAGCATTAGTAATCTTGCCACATGCCATATGTTTTTCTACCCATTCTATGTATGCTCAATGTGATTTTTGTTATACCATCTTATACTTTTTTGGCGCTACTGCACTTTTTCATGTCAAGTTGGTTTGTCTAGATTTTGATTGTATTCTTCTGCATTGGCGGTGTTGAGGTTTTGAATTCTCTTTACATATTTATACTTATTAATATATGCTTCTGGGAAACTCATATGCACACGTGGCAGAAAATGGAGATATTACCAAGAGAAGAAAATTGATATGCCTCTTTTTGGAGGAAGTTCTATTCTCTTCATCATTGTAACTTTGTGTGGTCTTGTATTTGCCATTTTCTGGGTTGCACATCGGCATGCATCATATTCATGGATTGGGCAAAATTGGCTTCAAACAAAACAGAGAATTAAGCTACAACTGCAACAATAACTCCCACAGATCTGGAAGCAATAGTGCTGAGTCGCAATGAGACCTGAAACTAGCAACATTACTGAGGAAAATTAATTGAAAAATTAAATCTGTAGAATGTGGAAAATTCTTAGCAATCATGCAGAGTTGCATTAAATATTTAGGAGATGTAACTTTTTATGCTTTCCATGATGAAGGTGGTCGTTTTTCCATATGCAATTGGTTCAACTTCTTGCTTCTCTTTGCTCTCTTTCGTGCATATTGAAGGAAAGCTGGATATAAGGCCAATAGTTGTATTATAATTATTTAGCTTATGAATCTAAAGATCTTTGTGATAATTATACATGTAGACTGTGATTTATTCTCAAAGTTGACAAGTGTTGATTTGTTTTCAAGAATATTACTTTCAAGATTGTAACCCATGAATACACTTTTATCTACAACCTGATTTCTTTTTGTCCATTCCACCATGTCTCTCTCACAACTTCATTTAAATTAAGGCTTCATTTACATTTTCACTTTTGCTAATATTTTCTCCCACAATGTCATCCCCGAAAAAAGAAGAAGTTCGATGTTCCCTTTTTTTCCATACCATTATAAGAAGTTCCATGACAATTTCAAGAATTAAACATTTCACATTTTGGCACAAAAAATTTTAACATTAGGATTTGTCATTTATAGACAATACATAATCAACAAAATATATAAAAATTACATAATAATAAGAGTATAGGAAAGAAATTGCCAATTGTCAGTAGGAAACAAAATATGCACCTTGTCGATAAAGATGTACAAATTAACTTAAATACTCTACTTTCTTTTCACTTTGTATTTACAAAATATGCCTCCTGCACATGGAGCTAGGCAATCACATGTCTCAACGAAACCACCTATATTTGCACTATCATACTTAACATTATTGCTTTTTCGTGAGTTATTTATCATTACTTCGCTCACATCATGTGGTTGTTGTGCTTATAAGAATAAAAAAAATAGTATCATTAGTGAATTGTGAATAAGTTACTAAACATAATGTCATTAGTAATAGTATTCTGGCAAAAGA
>JANIPM010000233.1:6690839-6705218 GCA_027478405.1 Erythroxylum cassinoides
CGTCCATTACCCCTGGCCCACGAGAGGCCCTACCGAACAACTGGCCAGGCAGCCGAGATACCCCTCCATGTAGCAGATGCCCCTGACCTGGAGAGCCGGAGGGGAACTGTCGTGGTATCGAGTCGATATTTGGCCCGAAGGACCCAAACCCAAAGCGCATCAGGCTCAGTGAGAAGGTCCCAACCTAACCTGGCTAGAAGCGCATCGTTGGTAGACCGAATACACTTAAGCCCTAGACCCCCTTTGGCTTTAGGTTTACACACCAAATCCCACTGAACGAGATGCATCTTACGATGATCCGGTGTAGACCCCCAGATAAAGTCACGCATAAGTTTCTCCAGGTCATCACACAATTGAAGCGGAAGCCGCACCGTCTGCATCGTAAATATAGGCAGGGCCGAGATGACATACTAAGTTAAGGTCACTCAGCCAGCTAAGGACAACATCTGGGCGCGCCAGCCGGGCAGCTTAGACTGGGCAAGATCAAGAAGATGCTGATAGGTACGACGATTGGAACTCTCATGGAGTAGCGGAACCCCAAGATAACGACCCAGATTGGTCGTACAGGTCACCTGAAGCCCCTGGCTAATCTGCTGTGTAGCATCCCGTTGGACATTCCTCGAAAAGAATATTCAGGTCTTGGTATGGTTGACTCGTTGCCCCGAAGCGAGGCAGAAAGTCTCCAGGGTACGCGCAATGACTCACATCTGAGTGTCCGATGCTTCCGCAAAAAGCACGAGGTCATCAGCAAAAAATAGGTGGGAGAGATGGGGTCCTGAGCGGTTGAGCCTAATAGGCTTCCACTCCCCACTTCCCACCTCATGAGATATGAGATGCCCGAGACGCTCCATAAATAGAACAAAAAGGTAGGGAGAGAGGGGATCGCCTTGCCGAAGACCCCTCGAGGGCTTGAACTGCTCAGAGAGCGACCCCTGCTAGGAGACCTGCATCGAAACAATCGTGACACACTGCATGATAACCCAGATGAACGGCTCAGGTAAACCGATCTCACTCAAAGTCTCTTGGATAAACGGCCACCGAAGCCGGTCATAAGCTTTCTCAAGGTCCACTTTTAAGGCCATGTAGCCTGTAGGTCCCGTCTGCTTACGTATCGAATGTATAACCTCCGGGGCGATAATGATATTGTCAGTGATATGTCGGCCCGGAATGAAACTACACTGGTTTTCCGCAGTTAGGTGATTCATATGGGCTTTCAAGCGATTCACCACCACCTTCGAGAGGATCTTGTACAGGACATTCACAAACTAATCGGGCGAAACTGAGAGAGCTGGATCGGGGATGGCATCTTAGGAATGAGCACCAACATGGTAAGGTTGAAATCTGGATCCCAACGTTCCTGACGAAAAATCTGCTGGAGAAACGACACCACAGAAGGCCCAACAGTCCCCCAGTCCAGCAGAGGGCATTAAACCCATCCACCCCCGGGGTTTTATTGGGATGTGATAAGTCATTTTAAATGCATATGTTTCGGACTTAATTTGATTGATTTGTAAAATTGGTATCTAAAAGTTGATGGAATTGTGTTATAAATGTTCACAGATGGCTTTCAATACCAAAAAGACGAAAAAGGATCAAAAAGAAGAAAGATATGACAAGAAGTTCGAAAATCCCCAATCTGGACGAAATTCACAGATTAGGCGTGGGCACGCCTAAGGTCAGAATTCTAAATCTGCAGAGTTTCCAGAAGATTGTCTCCCATTAGAACAAAAGTTGCCAAAGATTCTGTGGGGCCCTTTTTAAGAAGTTTCCCGCTGAAATTTAAAGATGATTTAATTGGGATGGAATCTAACCAAGATCATGGGGAGATTTAATTCAAAAGGAGGCTGACGTGGACAAGTGGGCTAGGTTTGAGAGTGGAAAAAGATATTCTTTCTTGAGGGGCTGGAGTTGCCGCAAGCAGCAGTTTTCTTTAGTTTTTCCACAAGTTTTAGAAGATTATCAACGCATATTCAAATTCCTAGGCTGTCGCATATTGCTTTAATTAGTTTCCAGAGTTTATTCCTTTAGCACTTACCAAGTAGTTAAATCGTAGATTGAGTGATTTTTAGTTAATTGCATTTTTCTGGGTTTTCCTGTTTTTCAATCACTGCACAATTCATCTTGTTATTTTCGTTACCTCCATTAAAGACTAGTTATGGATACTGTTTTATTTATTACTTCTTTTCTCTTCAATTCAAGCATGATTAACTAATTTCCTTGTCTTGGTTGAGGGATCCAAGTTCCATGCTATTGTGGTGAGATGTTCCGAATCTTCTTCATATTTATTAACGTTCATTGGGTAATTTCAGATTAATCTTTTTAATTGGATTCGTTAGTTTCTAGGTGCGCAACTAGAGATTAATGGATTTAATCGCTAGGTTAACAAAATCTGACGTTCAATTTTGGTAACCACAAGTAGCAATTAGGATTAACCCCTCTACGTTAGAGTCGGAAAATCCTAAGAAATTATCCACTTGATTGATTTCATGTCGTACATGTTATCACTTGTCATTGGTTCTTAATGCTATTATGCAATTAATCTATGATCGTATCTAGATTGTTGTTTAATAAGGTTGCTAGGATACATGTTTCTAGTCAATATAATTGATAGAAAATTCTCTCAATGCATGTTCGTTAATAATTATAATTTTAGTCGAGGATCCATAATAGCATGGTAACATTGGTGACCGAAACCAAGGTATTTTTCCTATTGACTTTTCAGACTTGATTATTACTTCAATTTGCAATTTTTCCTTTTTGATTTTCATTCTTCTTTCAGTAAGTAACAAAACCCCCTTTTTTATTATTTGTGTCGTTTGAATTCGTGATCTTCATAAACGTGGAATTCCTCGTGGGAACGATATCTGCTTGCCACTACTACATTAATTTGTTTTAACGGAAGTGAAAATTTTTATATTTGGTTGCAGGCAACAGCATCTCCACCAAACTACATCATGTCCCTTTTCCTATTACCCGTCAATACATGTAAGGACTTGGAAACTTTAATGAATAATTTCTTTTGGCACAATGGAAGTCTAACAATGGTATCAGGTGACTTCGTTGGAGACGTATAGCAATTCCAAAGGTTCATGGAGGCTTAGAATAACGTGATTTGCGACAGTTTAACGTTGCTTTACTAGTAAAACAAGGATGGAGGTTGATTAAATACCCCAATTCCTTTGCCGCAAAAATCCTAAAAGCCAGATACTTCCCAAATTCGAAGTTTTTCAAAGCACCCCTTGGCAACAACCCAAGCCAGATTTGGTGAAGTATGTGTCAAGCACGGCCCATCTTACTTCAGGGATGTCCAAAGCGCGTTGGTGATGGTGTTACCATCAATATATGGAGGGATTTCTGATTAATGGATGATAGGGATTCAACTATTCAGACGAAATTCTTGGAAGACCGGAATTTGAATATGGTTACCGATCTCATGGTAGGACGCCAATGGAATGAACCTTTGATTCGTAATTCCTTTAACCCACGAGATGCAGACCTCATTTTACAGATTCCGTTAGGTTTTTCAATTATTTCGGATGATTGGATATGGACTAAAAATAGAAAAAGGTGAATACCAAGTCAAAGACGGTTACAGACTTAGCACCGAGATGGCTAATGAAAATTTTAATGTTGATGGCTTCCCATGGGAAAAAATCTGGAAAAATACAGATTCTTATTTGGCATCTATACGTAATATCCTTTCATGCAGAGCCATCTTAAGAAGACGGCATATGCTTTTAGATGACACATGTCCTATTTGTATTAAGACTCCGGAAACGGCATCACATGTGTTTTATAACTGTGAATTTGCCTAATATGTTTTTCTTCTATCGACTGTGGGCTGGCATGTTATCTCATCTTTGCATGAATGGCTTACGAGTGTGACCTTGTCTTTCCCACAATCACACTAGGAGGAGATTTTTATGTTAATATGGAGTATGTGGCTTTATCACAATGAAGTAGTGTGGACGTTGCGTGTTCATCCCCATCGGTTCATTCTAAGTCGAGCACAGATGGCACTCTCTAAATGGAAGGCAACAAAGACATCAATTGTTGTTCTCATACCACGAAATCCAAGCTCTCCAACTTGTTGGGCGGCTCTAGCTCCAAATCAGTTTAAGTGTAACATTGATGTTGCTTTGATGGAAAATGGGTATTATAGCCTTGGTATGATTATCCACAACTCTCAAGGGCAAAATTGTGCTGGTAAATTGATGACACTCCCAGGTTTGAGAGATCCACAAGTAGGCGAAGCACTCTGTTTTCGGGAAGATTGATGACACTCTCAGGTTTGAGAGATCCACAAGTAGGCGAAGCATTCTGTTTTCGGGAAGCTTTGAGCTGGATCAAAACTTTATCCTTTTTCTCAATATGCGTAGAAACGGATTGTCAGGTCGTTACCCAATTTTTGACATCTACGCATATATTTTCTTCATACTTTTCAATGATTATTCATGATTATAAAGCACTCATCCATGAGCTATCGTTTATCACTTTTGCGTTTGTTAGAAAGCCAACGAATCAAGTTGTTTATACAATAACTAGGGTAGCTAATTCTATGTTTGGTTTTGAATGAGAGGTATGCCCTCCTTTTTTGTATGACGTTTTAATAATAGATCTCAATAATATGCGTTGAGCGCAATCGTTACCGTTCAAAATAATAATAATAATAGGCCATCTTGCTCCTCGTAAGAGTGAACCCTAATTGGAAAGTTCTAACCTTATATGTTAAAAAAATATTTTATGCAAATGCAAAGTGTCTTTATCTTTTATATATCAATTATAATTTTTTTAGAAATTTCATTTTAGTTTGAAAGATTGAAAAAAGTGTAGATAATAATTGATCTACATCAAGTATTAAAAAAACTGTGCTTATTTAATTGGTTCATTTGGTCAATCACTACCACTCACAAGTTATTGAATCCAATTTGTTTTCTCCACCTTCCATGCTTCTAAGTATATTTACCTTTTAATAACTCATATATAATAATTTTATAAATTAATAATATACAAAATATATCAATCTAATCTATTAATAAAACTATTATTTTATAAAAAGTTTACTATATGTCCTTCCTTTAAATGGAAAAGAATAATATACATCTTTTGTTACAAATAGCTATTAACTTTATTTTAATACCAATAATAGTATACTCGTCCTACATCCAGTCCACTAAGAACATGACTCGAGACTCAAAAGTTTTCATGAGAGGAAAAAAAACTTATAAAGAAACACACCGAGCAAGCTTCCTCGATCAAACTATGTTTACAAACTAACAAAAGCGTTTTGATCGTCCTCAAACCGTAATTCACAAACTAAGGAAAAATTTCTTAATCGTACTCAAAGATTTTGGCATGTATGTTTTAGATGTTGGACAGTCTTGGTTTGTTTCTTAGTCTAAGGTAGTGGATTCTTTTTTTGAAGCTTAGATAAGCTTGAATTATTAGTTGCCAAGTGTGATATGAAATTTCGGATATAATTAACAGTTCTAAATAATTTTTATTTATTAAAAACATAAAAATGCTCCATTGAAATTTTTTAAAAAATCTTGATATATAAATAGACGTCCAACTTACTTTTTGATATGCAATAAAAATCCAATTTTACAGTCTTAGCTGGCATCTTCCGTGTCCAGAAGGTTGGAGTATATCATTTTACATCCAATCTTGTCAACTTAATCACGAAATCGGATACAGCTAATTGAATTGCAGAGTTTTCATTTCAATTCGATTAAGTTGCCAAATCAGCAGTCCAGCTGTAACTACAAACTACCGTTTCTGTACATTTTAAGTTAGATTAGACACGTTGACTAAGTGAGGCAATGTCCAATTTGATAATAATAAAGAATTCCCTAAACAGCTACTTAAATACTAATTAGAGAATAATTACTCGATTGATTTACATTTTCAAAACACGTGTTGCTACCTTCAAGGCAAAGCCGCCTGCCAAATGTCTGCCACGTCCACGTCACATCGACTCGTGACGTGGCAAGCACCCAATGAAAGTTTGACCGTGTCTCCTTTTAACAGAAAAAAAGGACTCCTCCATAAAGTAAAGAGACATCAATAGGTTCATGGTCAATAATTTAAGAAATCATAGTTTTTTTTAATCATAAAAATTATAGTTTCCGTGAATAAATTATAATTTATTTTAATCTCAATTCTTTAAATTAATTATAAATTATCTTAATTTTAAGAAACGACGTCTTTGTAAAAAACAAAAAGAAATGTTGCGTATATTATGATCCTCTTCATATTCCCGTAAATCGGAGACCTTTGGATATTTTGTACGTTGAATTTGAATATTAAGAAAAATTATAAGTTCAAATCATATTTATTTCAAATAAGAGAATTTATGATTATTAATTGTATTTTATAATTTATGGTATACCCAATTAAGGTAATCTTTTTATAGATTCACCGATATATATACAAGAGGAGATGAATTCAATTATGAACCAAGAAAAATAAGGATGAGGATAAATAGGAAAAAGATGAAAAATAAAGTCGGCTGTATGTCTCCAAGTTTGGTTGGAGTTTCTGTTGTATTGACTCTCCTTCGATTTCGGCTCTATATAATACAATTCTCTGCACCAAGAAAATCTTATATGATTAGCCACAACTCTCTTGCCTTTGGAACGATTCTACTCTTGCACCAGGTAACTTTTTATCTTTTGCTGTTGTCTTGATCTTCTACTCTTTCCAAATCTTGTAGAACCAGTAGAGTCTACGCATGGGGATCGCTTAGTTATGTGTTTCAGGGAAGCTTCAATGTCTGTGAGGAATTAAACTTTCTCTACTTTGTGATCAATTATCTGATGTTTCAGCTTTGACCTATTTCTCTACCAAGATCATTAGGTGTTCTTGCTTCTTTTCTACTCGAATTTGACGGCTATCTTTAACACCACTCTTCTGATTAGACTTTCTGAATATATCTTAGCAGTTCTGTAGGCAGGAAACGCGTTTTGTATCTCTCATTTCAACCAAAAGACTGATTCAAGAACGTCTTTTATTTGTTTATCTCCATAGAAACTCAATGGGAGATCGCATGTTTTCCTTTCTAATCAAGAAAGAATCTTTAAATTGAATTGGCGGATACAATTCTGCTCGCTGTCTTCCATTAATTGTGCTTAAGATTCTAACGAACTAGCCAAATAATAGCGCACGTTTATCCTCTCCCTACGTTTCTTACCATTCCCTGGTTTGAATCATTCTAAAAGGACAGGTCATATATACTTGGCGATGATTGCTCAAGGTTAGTTCTTATCTTCTGATGAAACCAAACGGGAGCCACTCGTAATGGCGTACCAGCCGTATATCGACCCTGAATACGAAACACTCATTGAAAGAATTTATCCTCCAAGGTGATTAAGAATCATGGATTTCAATTCTTTCTTTGGTTAAGAACTGCTTGAACTTGATGCCGATGGTCTAAGCTTTCCTGGTTTTGGATTTGCAGGGTTTGTATTGACAATGACCAATTCCGGGACTGCACGCTTGTCAAGGTAAGTTCTATACTATATTACTCTAGTGGACTAACATTGAACCATAGTTATTCCACCCTGGTCAGAGATGATAAACAAGGTTTAAAGTTTGATTCCTTTGCACCCCAGAGCTATAAATTGGAAGCATTCAGTTAGTATCCGAGACCATCAGGAAGAGACCTTCCATTTGCTTCAACAGTTTTGTGCATGACAAACAAAAGAACGGTCACAGTCGTGTTTTAACAATTGCTGCCACCCAAAATCATGAAATGATCACCTGATCTAGTAGCATAGACACAACCTCTGTTCTAAGCCACGAAACCGCTGAGAGAACGTAAAAAAAGTGACATGATTCTCATGGAGTGGATACTTTTTCATCTTTCTTTTGTAATCTAAATTTCGTGAGGGTGTTGTGTTGGTGGCAGGTTGACAGCGCAAACAAGCACGGGATTCTACTAGAGATGGTCCAATTTTTGACAGATCTCGACCTTGTTATATCCAAATCGTACATCTGCTCTGATGGAGGATGGTTTATGGACGGTAGGTCCCCGCATGCTTGCGTCATCCTTCGTAGACATATTTAATTAGTATCTCATTGATGTGGGTTTGTGGCTATGGCAGTGTTCCACGTGACTGATCAGCTTGGCAACAAGCTTACCGATGAAAGTCTCATCCTTTATATTCAACAGGTTCTCTCTCTGTCTCTGCCTCTATACATACCCACCTACAGATGTTGGAGGTTGGTGGTAGGGATGATAATTTTGGTTTTTTTTTTTCCTAAATTAATAAATTTAGAGCCAAGTTTAATTGATTTTATGATTAAAGTTAAGTTTTAATAAAATAAAGTTCTATCTTCTGGAGCTTGAACCAGAAAAAAATGGAGCCAGACTTGTGACCATAGAACACATAATATAAGCAGAATCCATGCTTGTATTTGATAAAAATGGATAATTTTACAGGCGTTGTGTGCAAGTAGGAGAGGAGGGGCATCAAAGGAAATAGAAACATGTAGCATAAAGAGACAAGTGAAGCCAAGACATGTCGCCACTGAAAACACGGCCTTGGAGATAACAGGAACCGACAGGCCAGGGCTTCTGTCGGAGATATCAGCGGTGCTAGCCGAGTTGGAATGCCACATCACGGCCGCGGCGGCGTGGACCCACAACAATATAACAGCAGGCATAATATACGTCGACAATGGTTTGCCAAGTGGGCCCATTTCGGATCTTGAAAGACTGGCCACAGTCCAGGAACAGTTAGAGAACGTGGTTCAGGCCCGTCATGGCACTGAAGAAAAAAAGAGCGTGAGACTCACCGCCCCCGCCGCTGGCCGAACCCACACAGAACGACGGCTTCACCAGCTGATGTATTCCGCCGTGGACTACGAGCCGTGTTGTGGATGCACCGGACGTGGTGTTGGCCACCGGAACAGTTGCTCCAAGATTCATGTGTCGATAGAGTCCTGTAAGGAGAAAGGTTACTCGGTTGTGAACATGAGGTGCAGAGACCGACCACAGCTCCTGTTCGACACTTTGTGTGTGTTGACCGACATGCAGTACGTAGTTTTCCATGCAGCTGTCAGCTCCAAAGGCGCCATGGCTGATCAGGTGATTAAACTCTTAACGATGATTACAAATGATTCAAAATCTGGCGGCGATCTTCATGTTTCAGTTTGAATGTGGCTGTTGCAGGAGTATTTCATTCGACAGAAAGATGGATGTACCTTGGATACAGAGAGCGAGAGGCAGGAGCTAACTCAGTGCTTGATTGCTGCCATTGAGAGAAGAGTATCCCATGTGGGTGCATACAATCCTACACAATCTCTGACTCAGTTTTCACCATTTAATGTCTTCTTCAAATCTTTATTATGATACTTTCCGCAGGGGTTGAGGCTGGATGTTTGCACCAATGATAGGATGGGATTACTATCGGACATGACACGGGTATTCCGGGAGAACGGGTTATCGATATCAAGGGCTGAGATTGGAACTCATGGGGATAAAGCAGTAGGTTCATTCTATGTTACAGATGCTTCAGGGTACGAGGTTAGTCAACACACGGTGGAATTGGTAAGAAAAGAGATTGGAGGTTCAGTTCTTGTGGTGAACAAATCACCAGGATGGACTCCTAAAGCACCATCAATTAGTAGTAGCATTAGCAGAACTAAAACTGACAGCGTAGATGAAGAAGACAAACCTAGATTCTCTCTAGGAACCCTATTGTGGTCTCAGTTGGAGAGGCTTTCGACCAATTTCGGATCCATTAGATCGTAGAGTTCCTACCTCAGGAACAGCTCACTTGTACTTAACCCTTGCCGTGAATGTGTTCTTAGGAAGGAAATCAGTAGTTTTACATCTTCTAGTTCTAGTCCTTTAGGCTGTACATTGCAAGATCATCAATCTACTTAGCTTGTTTTCATACTTCTTAACAGTGCTTCAAATCCTGCAAAAATTCCTTTTTAACTAAACATCAAAAAGGCACCATAACTAAGTCAAGTTGTTCTTATATCAAGAAATTGAAGAAGTCGCTAAACTGGGCTCCGCTCAATAACGCATAAAAGTTTCCTATATGTAAGTAATAACAGCATTACAGTGCAAGTGTCCCATAAAAGCAAACAAGTATCAATTAAACGTTACCGTAGAATGCGTGTCTGTGTGTGTCAATTTTACTTCATGTTGTCGTGGAAACATCACCGACTTTATCTCTGATCTTAAAACGTTTCTGACTTTATCTTTGCGCTAGAAGCTTTCCTCTGCTATTAACTATGTATATGACTAAGTGATGTTATCAGTGTCATTGTAAGCGGTGGGTGTTATCAATTATATTTCCTCATCTGAGCTATCATTACAAAGTGATTTGAATCACTTGCTAAATATTTAACAAAGGTTGCATTAGAATTTGATCTCTTGCCCATCGACAGAAAGACTAAAGGGCAATGAATAAATCCGCCATGGATAAAGATTAAAGGGCAATGAGTAAATCCCAGGGCAATTAAACGCCACTTACCATGCCTAGATGCCAAAGTTCATTTAGACATCTTCTCAGAGCACTTTTCTCTGCGTTAGCAGATCCAAGTTTACAACATCATTCCACAATAATAGGATTACGACATGGCAATGACATGTGATCTATATGTATAATGAGAATCAAAATAATACTATCCTGGCACGTATATAAATCTGCATGCACTGATCTTTTTGTTGCATATGCAGCCCCTATTGAGGTATATAAATTTCTTTGGTACTTCCTCAACTATTAAATGTTACTAATAATACTAACTAAAGTCCTTTTGACATATTGTTAGTTTCCATTTTCCAGCAGATGTTTCCCGGTTTTCTCTTTTTAGGCCCATCTGAACTTTTGACCGTTCAAAAGAAACAAAGACTAATCTATGGTCAGGTGCACAAGACAATATAATAACTCATGTCACATGAATACAGCAAATTGATGGTACTGTGATGAAGTCATTAAAGTGTGACGGTCATTTTATGCCACAATATCAACCAATTAAGAACAGATTATGTACAAACATAGAGTTTCGAAGTCGAACTCAGACTGAAGAAACCGTATGCAAACTATTCACAAGAAGTTAGAAAAAAGATGAGAAATACATAAGCTCTTAGGCTTTTATGGCATCATCACATAGCATCAATATCATCAACATCAAGCCAATCATTAGATTCCTTGGTATCAGAGTTGTGAGCATTTACCTGATCAGAACCAACATGTTTGACACTAACTGTGCTAATGTCCTTAACCCAGTCACCAGAACTTCTGCTCAGTTGAACCCAATCTCGCGAATCTTTTGTAGATGTATCAGAACTTGATGCAACGTTCTTGTAAGTGACAGGTACTACCCCATCGTCATCTTCAAGATCACTGAATGAGACATCCTCTTCATTATTGAGTGATATCATAGTGTTGCTGGCACCAACACTTTCTGAACTTTCATCTTTCAACCAATCGTCAGCATCATCCTCAAGATTTTCATCCATAATCCTAGAGGATGAAAACAATGAAGTTTGCGGCTGAGTAGCCGGGTTAACAGGCTGTTCCTCAACCATAGCCTTGTCAATAATTTGTATCTCCATACTTTGGACAGGATGCTTGTCAGTTTCAATTTCAGTTGCAACACTGGAAGAGACTGCTTCATTGCCAAATGTCTCGAGTGTCACTGGTTCAGATTCAGCACGATGGGTCACAGAAAGAGACCTTTCATAGTGCAAATCAGAAGCTTCTTTTGACGCGGAAGTATTGGAAACTGAATACTCCGGTGCAGATTTTGTTTTAGCACGTTTTTGCAATTCATGTGACAACATGGCTCTTGCTTCCATTATCTGTAAGACATGATCAAATCAGAGTGCTGATTAGCTACTTAATTGATCAGAATTAAGGGGAATTTTTTTATAAGGATGACTTTCAATCATAAAGAGTTCCAATATCAGGAAACACTTCATACAAAGGCAATAAAACAATTCTAACTTCGAAGCATTTACCAGAAGTACTTAATAAGGACAAGAAGCAGAATGAAATGCAATCAAAGAATTCTAGCCTATACTTTTGATCTTTAGTAAACACATTACAATATTATACAAAATTACTCCACTTCTCCATTTTAGCATATAGATGATCAGCTGCATCAGATCTATCAGAATATGAACCTAACCACACAGCATGCAAATCAAATGTTATTGCCAGTTAAAACTTTATACTTGAACAATTTCTAAACTGTCGTCTTAAATTCTAACGATCAGACTTCCAAATTTATCATTCCATACAGATGATTTCATAGTAAGATAATGTTAGCAAGCACGAGCATCATGGTGAAGGAAATAAACCTCTATTGGTTTATTCTAGACGAAGGAGAGAGAAAGAGTAGATGAAACGGTTACACGGTTATAACTGAATAGCAATTGAGTGGCAGAATAGCTGCTATATATTACTATGGAAAATAAGGGAAATTATTATCTATTTTTACAATCATTGTTGCGTTTAGCACTATCGGCATTTGCTGGGACAGAGCTTGAAAACTCTGTAATTTCATATTTCAATACAACAGTCTTATTCTCTTCACTCTTTGAGCTCCTAACTCATCAGATAAAGTCGCCAAAGAGACAAAGAGACAATGAGACACATTAACTTGAGCATATTTAAAGTATACAATTGCAAGTTTCAGTCTTAGCATTACTGAAAAAGATGCCTTTCAATGACCATCAAAGTCGTTTTACCCATGCCCAAGTGGCAAAAGAAAACGATTTGCTGGGATCTGGCTTGTCAAGCGTTTCTATTGAGTAAACAGATGCAGGATCGAAGATGATTTCCAGCTAAGGAGACATGCATCTTAAGGAATGTTACCTAAACCTAATTACTGCTTTTCAAATGTATCAATATCCACCTCAGGATGATTCAACAATGGGAAACTACAGAACATTAGACCAAACAAGATGTTAAATGACAAAATAAGCTTAAGAAAGCAACATACTTGGGGGGTGGATAATAGCAAGGCATCCTCTTTACTAAGTCTGGGGTGCAAAAGCACAAAGTAAATCTTCCAAAAGCAACCTTCGCTCATGTAGCCCGGGCAAAGCTCAATCCTGAGAGCAGCTAATCTCGGTGCCACATGTTCAACTGCCAAAGCATGCTCTTGTTGCGCATCCGTCATATCAAGATCTGTATTCATTCAGCGTCATAAAGAATTGCTAGTAATACTAATGATAAAAATAATCCCCCCAATGATATCAAAATTGAAGTCCATCGAATCCAAAGTCTTAATTAATTGTACCCTCAAAGTCGTCGTCATCGGGGAGAGGAAAATCGAGCCAGGTCTCCGGATGCATCGCGATGTCCTTCGCGAAAGCAACGACCTCCTCTGTCACACCGACAACATTTCCAATCAAATCCTCGCCGGAGATATCCCTCCCCGGTCCAAATTGAAGAAAGTTGGACGCGATCTTGGTGATCTCCGACACAGTCTTGTTACTCGACAGCTTTGTGATTCCCGATTTGAATTTCCCGCCAATCTCGGCGAAATCGCTACGTATTCCTGCGATCGGATCCTCATCATCATTTGATTCCGATTGAGAAGAGATCTGACGAGGCGAGCGCGGCGGGGTCAAGGAAGCATCGGGCGGAGGAGGAGCGAGGAGGGAGGCAACGCCCCAGAATTGACGCGTTAGGGTCTTGGTGAGCTCGGAGATGTCTTCCTTGACGCCGCGCGGAGTAGTGGTGGTGGTGGTTGAGGACGACTCAGAATGTTGGTCAGCTTCTGGACTTGACGGCGATTTAACGGCGTCAGGTTCATTGAGTGTATTGACATTATGTTGAGAACCGCCGTGTCGATCACCGTCACCGTCATCGTCGTCGAGTTTGAGAGAATTAGCAATTGACCTCGCTAGCCACGACATTGTTTCCTCCTCTTTCACTTTGGCGTTGGAGTTACTCCTTCACTTTCCAGTACTATTAGGCAAGTGATAATAGTTTTAAAATTATTCAGTCATACGACGTCGCTTAAACCTTAACTCCTAATAGACGTGAAACTGTGTCGTTTTAACTCCTGTCTAATTCAATTGAATTAAATCTTAATTAAACTAAAACCCAATATAAATTATTCGAGTCTGATTGAGTTTGGGACTACCTAAAACCTAATCGAGCTTGGATTAAACCCAAACTTCTTAACCTCGATCAAGCGATCAAACTCGATCTTCAAAAAGTTAGACTCCTAACCCTAATCCTAAAAAACAGCACAATTTAGTTGGGAGTTTGCCTTCCATCTTTTGCTTGATGTATAACTATGCATCATTCCTCTGCTAACCTTAAGGAGATTAAAATATTAGGAACTTGGGTCGTTTAAAACTACTCTTATGTATGTAGCTGTTTAAAATTTGAGGTTAGACTT
>JANIPM010000233.1:6714788-6724841 GCA_027478405.1 Erythroxylum cassinoides
GGCTCTAGTTCACAACGAATCTAAAATCACCTCATTTGGACATCTACAGCCAAAGATATGCCCAAAATACCAAAATTCATCTTTGCTGGAAACTGGGGGCTCGCTGCGGCGAAGGCCATGCTCGTCGAGATGAACAGCCCGCTCACCGCAACGAACGGCCCGTGCTCGTCATGACGATCTGGAGAACGTCTCTGAACTCGAATTTTCCAGCATTATCCAACCTCAATCCTTCCCTTTTGCAAATGCAACACGCTAAAATCTTGATTCAAGTCTCAAACTACATTGCTAACCCATTAACACCTTAAAAACAGTCACAAACTCATCAACCCAAGGATTCTAACCATTTTTGCCCTAAACCTTTCAACAACCGATTTTAACATATTCAAATCGATTCTAGGGTTTAATCTAATCACAACATAATGGAATGAGCTCAAACTTACGAGGAATTGCTGCGATTCTTGTCAAAAACCTCTAGGAACAAAAGTCCTATTTCTTCTTCTTCTTCCTCACCTACGGCAACTTCCTCCTCTCTTTTCTCCTTTTTCCTTTCTTTTCTTACTTTCTTTCTTTCTAATTCTCACTCAAGTCCAATGGGAAAAAAAAGACCAATTTACCCCTCCTAGCAAAGCCTTAACCTATCCAACTCAAGTAATCTTCCCAAAATGCCCTCATATACTTTTATCCTTTAATTCCTATTTAAACCACATTAAACTTAATTAAACCTCAATTATCCACTAATACTCCCGATTTAATCCAATAAAGCCATAAATCATACAATCAATATAATTCATGCTTAATAACATCAATTATAAAAATTTTGGGGTCCAACAGAGAGAGTTCTATATGCCTCTGTGCTTAACATTTTGATGTATCACATGGTATGTATTAGGTTGACATAGCCTATATAGTTGGTACAGTGAGTTGATTTTTATCTAATCTAAGGAAGCATGTTAAAATGTAGTAAAAAGGATTATGAGATATCTTCAAGATATATTTTATATGAGAATTTATTTTGGTACTTCCAAAACTAATTTTGATTACATGAGATTGAAATTATGCTATTTGATTAAATTTTCAAGGGGATCTATAGTAGGTATATTCCAATTGCAAATGCAAGTTTGCTTTTTCGACTATTAATGTATAGTTTATTACAACTATTAAAACATTATTATTGGATGAATAATTTTTTTGTAAGAGATTAGTTTCCAACAAGATTAGTATATGTTGTTTTGTGATAGCTAAAGATCCATTCACCTTAGTAAAAACTATAATTTTTATACATAATCAAATCATATTGATGCAAGGCACCAATAGGTTAAGGATTTCTTAAATGAAATTTTTTGTCACAAAAAAAGGGTCTACACTAATTGAATGGATATGATATGCTTAGAAAGTTCTTACCAAATGGTAAGCTTAAGACATATTGTTTGATTGCTAGAATGGAAATCCCCTAATATAGTCAACAGGGTGATGTGTAATGTTTTAACCACAAGTGTATGATTTAACTGCAACTAGTACTAGCAAGTTTGAGTTGACCTCACAAGTTTTAAATGTTAATTACCAAATCCTCAAAATATTTATTATCTAGACTATTAAATACGATTGATTAAAAGCAAATAAATGAATAATTCAAAAGCAACAAATTGAAACAATGATCAAGTATAAAATAGTCTATAAATAAATTAGATCTAGGTAAGATATTATGTAACACGCCCTACACAGAACCTATAACCATCCATAGACACAACAACAAAATTCCTATACATGCATTCAAGATATACAATTCTATTCAATGCTATACATATACATATACATATTACAAAACTTCACATCACTTAACATTATCATCTAAAAGTAGTATTACATCTTTATATTTACATGATAATCCAAAATAAAACAAACAATTTCCTTTCCTTTTTTACATGTACAATCATCTTAAACCAAAACACATTCCAAAGGTACTTTACTCCTAAATATTGGCTTTAATCCCTGCAAATGTTTCTTGTATCTCACTCCTATGACTTGAACCTACACAGATTAACACCCGTGCTAAGCTTGAAAGTTTAGTATGGAAAACACTTAGTTTGGATGACCACTCACAGTAGTCATCCACTAAGCACGCACATTCAGAAATATCACAACTTACATCCTCTAAATTCACATTCATGAACAAAACATTATTATTCAATGCTCATGTAAACAATGATGGCATACTTAAGTAAAGTACGTAATAAAAATATGTTTCAACATATTATCCATATGCTAAAAATGCACATTTATAAGTCAAATATTGATATTCAATGCTCATTGATACAAATTATCAATATAATTTCACATCATTATAATCAATACAAATGCTCATTAATACCAATTATTCATGTTTTCATGTTTTCATGTTGTATTTCTTATTTATGTTTGTTAAGTTTCCTTTTTATGTTAAGCATGCACATTTTTTATGTGTATGGATAACCGATGTTGTAGATATCCGAAGATATCAAACAGTGGATACCCAAAAGTATCAAACAGTGGATACCTTAAGGTATCAAACTGTAGAGACATTATAGTCTTAAATGAAGACAACATTGATGTCAAACTGTAGCAGTTGCACTGTATTCCCATAGACATGCCTATCTATCCACCACCAAGACAATAAAGCAAGCACGATAACATTTCCTTTAACCATTTACCAGTTTCACAATTCATATATTGATAAGTTATATGATATACATTTCAAGTCATAAAATTTGTATCTGTGTTCATACATGCAATTCATAACTTACCACCATTAAAAAGGTGTCAAAATACACTTGTATAAACATACTATGCACATATGAGCAATAAATATGCATGTAAATCATTTATGTACATGTAAGTTTTCTTTGGAATGCATTATGGTCAATCTTAAATTCCAATGTTCAATCACCCAATTCACATATGGTAAGTCCTATTTCATTTATTTCTAGGTGTTTGAAAATTTTCACGAACGTTCAAAAAGGTTAAGATAAGATTCGGTAAAAATTAGAAATGAAAACAAACTCAAAATAGTGCAATTTGGGCTAAGCCTATGATGGGTCTAAAAATAGGCAAACAATCAGTCTAAAAGCAATTCATATGACAGACTCTAGTTGTTCCTTAATATTCATATAGAAAACATTCAAATTAGGTTTTGAGGTCTTTTGTACATATTTTATCTATGTCTCTAGTTTCCATAGAACTAACAATCAGACGATTTGAACTTCCCATCATGAGATATAAACCAAATATCACAAGCTGCTCCAAAACAGGGGCAGCATCAAGTCACCATTTTGGATATCAATTTTCCATGTCATAAAGCCATAATTAACTCAGAGTCTCTTCTAGAAATTTCTAGTTATATCTCTTAGTTTCATATGAAACTAAAATAACATAATTTGGGGGTCCGTATGCTGAGTTATGATTCAAACAATGTGACTGGTTCAACAAACCTAGACAGAATTTCACTACACGATACTCTCTTATCATATTCAACCAATTCTATGCAAGATAACACTAAAATAACACCAATGCATCATCCCATCAGCGACTCCACATCCAAATGGATCTTTTTTCACTTTCAAATATACATAAATAAAGAAATTAACTAAGTGAAGTCCCAAACCTTAAAATTGACAAAGTAGTTCTTCTAATGCTTTTCCTTCCCTTCCTCTTTGGCTTTGCTTGAATCACCAAGTGAAATTGATGGGATGAAGAAGGTGAAATGGAGAGGAGAAAATTTTGAAGTTAAGCCATCAAAGTGTTGTCCATCTCCCCTTCCATATGCCTTTTCATGAATTTTCTAGTTTTAGACACATGTTTCAATCTCATTGGACTACATGGCACAATCTTATTGGACCATGTGTTACAATCTCACTGGACCACATGTTAAAATTATATTGAACCATGTGTTAAAATTATATTGGACTATGTGTTAAAATTATATTGGGCCATGTGTTATAATTCTATTGGGCACATGCTTTAATCTTATTGGTCCATGAGTTGACTTTAGGAAAATTACATATTGGTCCTTCTTCTTTCTTTAATTCCCACACTGGCCTATAATCTTATCAATTTATTTCTTTCCCCTATGTCTTAATTATCTAATGGAGTAAATTTAATGCAATTTGATTAATTATTCTGGGATTTATACCCAAACACTACAAGCTATTTGAAAACAAGGACAATAACCAGATCTCAACTTCAAAATAAAATTCAAAACTCTTAGAGGCAGAATTATATTTCGGTTCCTTCATGAAAGTTTTAGACCTATGTCTCTAGTTTAATCTACAATAGAAATTATCCAATTTAGAGGTCTAAAAGCCAAGATATGGCCACATTACAAAAGTTTGTCTAGTGGAACCTATCCATTCAGTGAAGTACCCATTCTGAATCAACTAACTTCGGCCTTATCATGCTAGATCAACACAAAAACACATCTAATTTTAACTAAAAAAATCTCATAAGCAAATAGGATGCTTCCTCTATCAATTCCCCTCACATCAAGTTCATAAATCTAAGCAAACATATCAAAAATTTCTGCTTATATTTCACATCTAAATATGTATGTTCATGTCAAAATGAACAAATTACCCATTTATCTGTGTCTTTCATATTAAGTACCATTACGTCTCTTACTATACTTAGGTGGACTTAATGCATTATGTTCACTACTTAATAACCGTAAACATGTTATAATACTTTTAGGACATATGTTGGGGTGTTTGTTTTCATTTTTTTTTTCATTTCTTGTTGTGGTTTTTATAAAAAAGGAAACATCCTCTTAAAACACATTTGGTTCCTTATTGTTGCATTATGTTGTTTTTAAAAAAATCAAAAAAGTTTCACGAAAATAGAAAAAAATTGTTTCCCTAATATTTCACAATAGGTTTTCGTGTATTCTAAAACATTTTTTCACAAAAAGTTTTGAAAACAGGTTTCTCTCCTATATGTCGTTGTCTATGTCTTTTACCGAGCCTTCTGCAATTTGCGATTTTTCAGGTTTGTTTTCGTATCTATTGCTTATGAAATCTAACATCAAAGCAAAAATGATCAGAAGGATGAAACCATGACAGATCAATATCTAAAGACCCTATCTTTGACTCAGGTTTCAAATGAAGGAAGCTTCCCAGATTGCTGCTTTGGACTTTAACACGACGTGCTTTAGAGAAGACACCAAGGGGGCATGGCATATGTTAGACCCTTAAAATTCGGAGCATTTCTCAGCGACCTTCACTATGTGCCTTAGGTGGAAGATTAAATGGATTACGTGCATGAGGGAGGCATGCAAAAATACTAAGGCAAACATGGGCGAGTGAGATCGAAGTTGGTACAAATTTTGGTAGATTCTCAGACTTTGTGGAGATTGACTTAACCCAGACTAAGGACTTGGCCCACGCTCAGATGAATGGACCACGACTAGTGAACTAATTGTAGAAGCATTGGATCAAGCTAGTGTGCTATATGGACTTCGACAAGATCACACTACATCATCAGCGGATGAGATCGTGGGGAGATCTTGGATGATGTGGCGACAACTAAGAGTTACAGTTGCAGTGAGACTCAACATCTGAAGATAGTAGAGATTTTTGAGGATAAGGATGTTGGTTTCCTATTTGAATGTAAACTCTATCTTTTTGTTATCTTGTAGATTCTATCTTATCAATTAGAGTCCTATTTCGATGGGAGTGTCATCCAATTGGTTCACGTGATGTAATCTAATAGAAATATACGTGATCTTAGCACAATCTTAGGTAGTTCAATCTAAGTAGGATTTTGAATGTAACTTGACTTTCAAGTTAGAGTGCCTATATATAGCTTATTCGAGCTTTACTCTCCTCATTCAGTCAGAGAGAGCATTCCTTGTATTCTTTTAAGGGAAAGTAATATAAAGGTTGGTTTTACCGTATTTCTCTTGTTTCCTTATTGCCTTTATTTTCTTATTGCTTATGTAGCATTGTTTCATTGAGCATGCGAGGTAAACAGTTTGAGGGTCGTTGAAGGTTAAAATCTTGCTTAAGCAGACCTAAGTGAAACTACCATGCAAAGAGTGTTAGTGATCAACTTTGGTGAAAGTTCGAGTCCCAAGGTGACCTTTGTATCAACTAGTATTGAAGTCAAATCTCAAGATGACAATAGGCAACTTGACATAACGAGTGACTAAGGTGGAGGCACTTATTGGACTGATTCCTGTAAGACAAGAGGAGGTCCCATCCTATCAATCTCGATTCGAGGCAATGGAGGATCAAATCCGACAGTTATAACAACAGATGGAGGATTTGTTGAAGGCACACGAGGAGGCCCAGTTTAGGATCACAATGCTGAGGCGTGCCATTGCAATAGATATTGATAATACGGAAAGCTCATCACCAAAACCTTCAACGGTGAAGGTACATGAACCTATGGTGTTCGAAGGCATGCAAGACATCAAGGTGCTTGAGAATTTCTTATAGGATATAGAGCAGTAATTTGTGACTATTAGGGTACCCGATATTGAGAAGGTCAATATGACGGCCATGTATTTAGATGAGTATGTCAAGCTTTGGTAAAGGACGAGAACCTTTATGGAGATCAATGCGGGTAAAACTCCTGTAGATACGTGGGAGCTCGAGAAGAAGGAGTTGAAGGATCAACTTTTTCCATTGAATACTTCATGGCTTGCGAGGGATGCCTTGAAAAAACTGAAACAAGAAGGTTCAATAAGACGCTATGTTTAGTCTTTTAATTCCCTATTACTTGATATTAAAACATGTCAGATGAGAATAAGCTCTACAACGTTTTGTCTAGATTACAATCGTAGGCCAAAATGGAGTTACGGAGGCAAAATGTGAAGGACGTGATTGGTGCAATCATGGTCGTTGATGCCTTGGTGGACTTTCAAGTGATGAAGGAAACTAAAGCACGCTACTCCAATTATGTAAAGGGCAAAAGTCATGCTCAACAAGAGAGTACCGAGGGGAAGAAGAAGAAGGATTCTAAGAAGGGAGACTTCAAGGAGAAAAGCAAGCAAAATGGTCGCTCCGAGAGTGGGGAGACGTCCTCCAAAACTACAGATTTATTTCATCTTTGTCTTCACTCACCAGAGGGATTTACAAAACTACCCTTTGGGCTATGAATGTGATCGGAGGTGTTTTGGTGTACGATAACTCGTTTGGCAACGTTAAGGTGATAGCCAACATGCTAAATATATGAGGGTTTTGTTCTTATATTTATGGAGATGAAAGAAAATAAAGAAATTAATGGTGAGAAAGAAAAAGACATTAAATTTATGTACATGACTTGCCACCAAGTAATATTTACATTGGGTTAGATTTGAAAAAAAAAGTTTAAGTATTTTAATTATCATTTTTTGAAGTTTGAGCTATAATTGCTAAATTGAATAAAGTTTGAAATTTCTTTTTTTAATAACCCTATATATATAGTTTTAAATTAAATTTAAGCTAAAAATTCGAAATTTTTGTAAAAATAATTTAAACTTCTTAAATGTTAAATACATTCATATTCATATTTTTCATAATTTTATTTAATCTCAAATTTATTAAATTATTTTAAAAAAATTTGGCCCGAGTCCCCAAATCCAAAATTTATGTTTATCCTAATTTCTTCTCTTTTTTAATATAAAATTTAAAAACAATGATTTGCTCAAAATTATGAAATTTATATTTAATATATTCAAATTATACTTTGAATTAAGTTAGACAACTCAAGGTTAAATTCTGTCTAAAATTTAAATTTTTAAAAGGAAAAAATATAATTCAAATTAAAATTCGAGTAATTTAAACTAAGTTTATTATTACTTACCCATTGACCCTTTCACAAATCCATCAACCAAGTACCCCTTAGACTTGAAAAATTCTTGAGTATTTGTCTTGTCTTTGACAAGTTTTTCTCTATCTTGTCTTTGACAAGTTGCTTTTGATCTTTCAAAAGTTTATGCTTTCTTGCCTAGTTTCTTTTGTTTCGATGGAGTCTGCAGAGATAATTATGATTAATGAAAAATGTCATCAAATGACCATTGAAGAGCCGGAGGAAGAAGGGGTGATTATTGATGCAGGGGATATTGAAGGAGTGATTGATGTTCGCTAGAGTTTGGTAGGTAGCTTTTTAGCGAAGAAACCAATTCATGCGCAGTCGATGAAGGATACATTGGCATCACTGTGGCGACCAGTTATGGGGGGTTTTTATTATGGATATCGATCCTAACATATTTATCTTTTAGTTTTTTCATGAAAGGGATATGCAAAGGGTACTTGATGATGGTCCATGGACATTTGACAGTCAGCTTTTACTGCTTAAAAAATTCTGTTCGACTGATCACCAGGAATTTATTATTTTGTATAAGGCTGATTTTTGGGTGCAGATTCACAAACTTCCGGTTGGGTTTATGTCTAAAAAAGTTGCCCAGACAATCGGGAGTTTTTTAGGTGAGTTTGTAAAGTCTGATCCAATCAATTTCATTGGCATTTGGCGTAACTATATGAGAATTCGAGTGGCGGTGGATGTTAACAAGGCCATTAAACATGAAATGAAGATTAAGCGACAAGGCAGGGAGTAGGTCACTCTGGGTTTTAAGTATGAGAGATTACCTATTGTTTGCTTCGTTTATGGCCTGTTAGGGCATACTGAAAAATTTTGCAAGGCTGTTTACGATTCACCTGAAGGAACTGCCCCAAGGAAGTTTGATGAATCTATCCATGCTAGTATGAGACGCTCAAGACCTGCGATGGGCAATCAATGGCTTCGTGAAATGCCACCATGAATTAGAACTTTGGGGAGTATAGGGGAGACGATGGCGGAGGCGATGGCAGTTGACAAAACTGATTCTGGAAGGATCGCAAATTATGTAAGCCATATGGCAAGTGGAGATCATGATTTTGCTTTAAATGCCAAGATTGCAACTGGTAGTGGGAAAGGCAAGGAGATCGTGGAGGATTCTAGTGATAGGGAGAAGAATGTGGCATTTATAAGGGACGAGGATGGGGTGGTTTTGCTGGACTCAAAGCGCAGACGTATGGTAGAGAATAGGGGAATGAAGGAGGATGCGCATGGGCCTAAGAATAGCCACATGATTTCTTCTATTGTGGACTCAAAAAACACATTGTTGACAGGACTTGTGGATCAGGCCCGCCATTCCTCATGAGTTGTATAAGCTGGAATTGCAGTGAGATGGGTAACCCACGAGAAATTCGTATTCTTTGGGACATGGTTTTCGCTAAAAAACCTAAAATACTTTTTCTTATAGAAACTATATGTAGTAGGGAAAAGCTGAATCGTGTTAAAAGTTTATTGGGCTTTGAAGGTTTATTTAGTGTTGAGCCCAACGGATAGAGTGGGGGATTAGCTTTCTTCTGGAAGAGTAAGGATGACGTTCGTCTGCTTGGGTATTCTTGCTGACATATTGATGTCGAAATCTGTATCAAAGGAATGGACGGTTGGCGCCTTACAGGTTTTTATGGAGAACCAAATCGCAGAAGGGAGGAGGGATGGAACTTACTTCGGAATATCGCTCCTAAATAGACTCTGCCTTGGGTTACTATTTGGGATTTCAACGATATTCTCCATCAATCAGAAAAGCGTGGAGGTAACCCTCAACCAAATCGGCTACTTCTGGGTTTTCGGGCTGCGGTTGCGGATAGCAATTTGGTTGATTTGGGAAAATGGATACGGATTTACCTAGTCTCGTGGCAACGAAGCTGAGGGCCAGATTGAGGAACGTCTAGATTGTGCGTTGGCCTGTGCTCGATGGATTCGGATGTTTCCCTACTATAAGGTGAGTAATTTGGATGTAACTTCATCTGATCATTCTCCTAATTTTCTGGATCCTATTGCCGTTTCAGTTCGAGTGGGTGTTAAAAGGTTCAAGTTTGAAAACGCTTGGTTAAGGGATTCCAAATTTCTCTCTGTTGTTGAAGACGTATGGAATCAAAATAAGGGGCTTCCTTTGCGGGATAAGTTGAAAGTTTGCAGTGACACTCTAGCAACTTGGAGGAAGGAGATAACAGGGCAATTTAAGGAGAAGCTCACAAATTTAAAGGCCGATAT
>JANIPM010000233.1:6811992-6827001 GCA_027478405.1 Erythroxylum cassinoides
ACACATAATATTCACGAAAACCCCCTTCAAGTTTTTGACAATCATCATAGATAACATCAATAAAACATCCCCATATATAAGAATAAAGGCTTTGATTGCATAAAGAAAATCAAGTAGAAGATAGCCACTAACCCAACCTATACGGCAATCATTTCCTTGGCAATGATGTATTTGTGGCAATAATAAAAAAAGAACTTTGACAGTCCACCATCGTAGACACATCCAAGAACAAGGTAGTCACATCATGCAAGAAGTCTTCACATAGTAGAATTTTTCATTCATCACACTTTTTAGTCACGTGATGCAAATCTACATCTTTTACAAGATTAAGTATTTATCAAGTCAAACTTATTATATCCTCTATCTTATCTTAATTTGAATTTGAAGTCTTTCATTATCTTAGAATTCTAATTATTAAAAAATGTCAAAATTAAATAATAAGATATATAACATGTATCTTAAAATGTATCTTAACATAATTTCTTCGTATTAAACTCTAGATGTGCTTTTTGTCTGTGGCTAATCATTGGAGATTTCAACCAAATACTACACTCTCGTGAGAAGAGAGGAGACTCTTTAAAAATAAGGCGTTGACCAATTCACCATTGCTTTCACTTTGCTCGACTCGATTAGAAATGACATAGAATCAACAAACACTAAACCAATATTATGTTAAATCCCCTCACAGACGGAAGACTGGGAGGAATTTCAGTGAGAGCAACATCTAGAAATTCCTCGAGCAAAGACTTCAAAAAGGGTGAGACATGCTTTCGATCTTCATTCTCCTCGTAAAGCACAAGTGTAATTAAAAGAATCATTAGATTAATCCATTATGTGATTAAATTGAGACTTGGAAAGCAATGAACTCTCCTTTCTAAGTCTTAAGATACATTAAGTAACGAGAGCCTCCGCTTTATCGCCATAAGTGAACTCCTCTTGATCGACCTTATCCTCGTCATTGACATATGAGTCGAAAACTAGTCATTGTCATCCTATTCAATGAGAGAAATGATCATTCAATTTGGGCATTCCAAAGCGACATAACCGAATCCTCAACACATAAAACATTATCGTAGGCAGTGTTAGATGTGTTAAACTATGAATAGGATTAACTGGTTGTTTTGGAGAGAACTTGAAGAGTTAACATTGCCTATCAAACCTACTTATATAATCTCTTCGGTTAAAGGCACCCTTTTTATCCACAACCTTATAAACCCTGTTCTATTTTATTTACTTTTCCACATGATGTAAGTTTCTTTGCCTCTCATTATTGAGTATTATTGAGTATGGTCCATCCTACCACTGTCACCCACCACTGTCGCCCACTTCCTCAACCTTCACCTACTGTGATGGAGAGTAGGGTATGAGGGGTTGAGTTAAAAACAATGGCTTCGGGTCCTATCCTCGCCTAGCAAAAATTGAGCACACTATCGAGCTTGCTTCAGGAAGAGGATAGACAATCTTCAACAACTCTTTCAGATCCAGGTGGAGGCAATGGCTGGAGGTATATGGTTTCGGTTTAGAGCTTCCGCTGTTATGTTTACATATATATGTAAATTACGTGATATATATATGTTGAACGTTGCATGTGCTTTGTACATTACTGTTGTGTATAAAATGCATGGTTTAAGTTACACATGAATCCTCAATTTGTAAACATTGTTAAAAGTCCAATAAGTTGCAATTAGATAATCTTCTTGATTTCATCTTTAACATTGCCAAGATTGATAACACTTCTCATCACGGTTTGTAGCTTGGAGACAGTTAAGCTGTTGTTGGAGTTGTTGCACTTACTTCTGCAAATCATCTATTTTCGCATCACGAAGATCACACTCGATGGGAACCCTATTGAAGTTTACACCTCCAAATATGAAAGCATCGAAGCTCTGATACCATTCTAAAGATGGAAGGGAAGAACAGGTAAAGGACTCAAAAATACCTCATCAATCCACTCGAGATACTCGACGTCAAAAGCTTAATACAGCTCTTTTCGTTTCCCCAATCAAGCCTCGCAAGTCTGAATTTATAATTCTTGGTTCTGTTAGACACCCCACACAAAATGACCATAACTCATCAAGGTATTTAAGTTTAATTAAAAAAATTTATTTATTTATTTTAGTTTATAAGAAATTATTCATCTACAAAAATTGACAAATTAATTAATAAACTAATTGATTTTTAACAACAAGAGTTATTAAAGTAAATCAATCCAAAAATTTGAAAATTAAATAAAAAAATTAAACATTTCAAAATTTTTACGTTTAAACCGACTGGATTGATTAAATTTTTTAATCACTGGTGTAAACCTTCTCTCATAATTATATAACCCATATTCTATTTTTTCTTTAAAACAAAGGTTTAATTGGAAGACTATATTATTTATTTTATTTTTTACCATACAATTTTATTAGATTAAATTCAATGAATCAATTAAAATTTAATAATTAAATAATTAAAATTATATCTAATATTCTTAAAAGGTGAAATGTATGCAGTAACTATAAATATAACTATACAACAAGCATGACATGAGAATGTCACATTTTAAAGTTAATTCTTTTAAAACTAGAGAAAACTAGAGAAAACTTGGAAGAGAATAAAAACAATGAGATCATCATAACTTAAAAGGGAAAGCAAAAACTAGGAAAATTAAAGTAAGATTTAACATGATATCTATTAGTTAAAAATAAGGCTGCGTATTATTTAGATTTTACGTATCAGTGAAATTTTTACTAAATTGTTGATATCGTATAATAAAGAAAATAAGAGCAATCTTATTTTATTTAAAAAGATACTTGTAATTAACTGCAATATGCAAATTTTCGAATATCATTATTAGAGATGACAAATATGACCCGACCCTGCCCTACTTTAGCTTTGATTAATCAGACCATGGGTCCCGTTTGAGTAGGGGTTATCCTTGTCGGACCTTGTTGTAGTCCAAAAAGAAGGCATAAAACGACGTCATTTTGTCAAAATTTTTTAAAAATATGAGATTGGGTTGAGCTGGCCAGGGTAGCACAAACTTATTCAGCCATGGACTAGCCATCCAGCGGGTCGGGCTAGGCCCATTGTGATTCCTAATTAATAGGTAATATTTGAACTAACTTTTAAATCAAACTTTTAAATGTTGAAGGAGCTAAATGAAAATTTCAATAAACTTACAATTTATTACTTTTTCCTTAGTTCAACAGCACTGAATTGACTGGTAGAGAAAGAGCATTTCCAAACAAAAGATTCCATTTGCTAAAGAACCGCAAACATTTATTCCCAAGGAATCAAGCATAATTCCTTTGACCACCACCAATCATCGTACCAACTAACAATAGAATTTTTTATTTGCAGATTTCGCTTCTTTTTATCTCAAATACTTAATTTAATCCTTTTTCTATTGCAAAATTTATAAATCATCGATACATTTAATATGAAGTTTTGCAATAAAGTAAAATATAGAAAAATTTAATAATACGCAACCTTACTTTTAAATACTAATAAAGCAAAATTTATAGATATAAGCAAATAATATATTTCCAATGGACCCAAGTCTCTTATCGTCAAAATGGAGGTCCTAATCGCTTCTTCTGCAAACACATTGGCAGGTAATTGCCTTCTCCAAGTGTACCTTCCCCCATTACAGGCTTGATACAACGTCATTAGGTCCTACTCCAATGACCAACATGCAACATGCAAATATTTAAAACTCAAGTTGTTTCTTATCGAAGTCATGTGTCCGACCAGCTCTTAAAGCATAAGTGTCCTTTAGATTCGCGAACTTACTAGTTTTGTTTTGTCATTGTCATATTTTCTCCACCACGCCTTTTCACTCCACGGTTTAGCCGCGTCTTTCGTCTGCTGACCCCATCCATCCATTTACTGTCTCTGTCTTTATTCTAACATTCATTAGAAGAGATGGAGCAAGAAAAAGAGCAGTAAAAAGCTATGTCCACCTGCAATTCAAGCCCATGGATCTCTGCGAATGATCACGCAGGAAGAGCAATTACTGCCTCTTCTTGTCGCAGTACATCACTAGGCTTTTTCTTTCTCTTTAGCTACCCTAAAATCAAACCCTACAGTAGCTATGGCGTGAGAGTGGAAAGAAAGTTTGCGAGGAAAGAGTGCTCGGCGGCGGTGGAAGATTGCAAGTGCGATGGGGTTGATCAAGTGTGGTGGTACCGTGGTGTTTCAGAGGACGATAGGGGATACGTGGAGGCTCTCAGGGAACTTCAGCCTTATCTTCGTCTTTACAGAGGAAGTACATTTGTGCTAATGATATCTTGGGAGATAGTTGGCAGTCCATATCTGGATTCTCTGCTCGAGGTACATTCCTCCTCTCTCTGTCTTTGCTGTGAATTCTTATACAGAAGGTGGTGAAGCTGCTAGTTAGTTCTATCAAACAAAATATCTAATGCAATTAAGTTGGTAGAAGTGCCTTGATTTAAGTGTGGTTATGTGTTTAATTTTTTTTTTTTAATGTAGATTTACCTCTTATATAAGATCTGCCCAATTCGAACGGTGATTAATTTAGGTATAGATGACTTAAAGGTGTCTTTTTATAATTGGGACTCTCTTAAAATACTTCGTAAGTAACAAAAAAAAATTAAAAAATTAGAATAATAATTTAAATTAAAAATAAAAATAATTATAAGTCTAAAAATAATCAGTTAAAGCATTGGTTACATAATACAAATGTTTACAACTTTACCAACCCCTCTTTAAATATTATAAATTTTACAACTCATTAAGCTAAAAAAAATAATTATAATTTTATAAATTTGAAAATTGCCCACTCTTAGAAAAATCAACATAAACATACACTCCACGTGCTCACAACAGATGTCTGGTAAAGCAAAGACTAAAGTGGTCTCCACCGGAATTTAGTGTTTCAGTGGGACCCATTTCAGCGTTTAGCCGCCGCGGCTATTTCTTTTTTTTAAATTATTATTACATTAAGGATGTCAGCTTAGTCGGACGAATCCTAATCTCTTAAGACCCCACCTTAAGAGTCTTAGAGAGGATAAACTTGGAAATCTCAAGATCCCTCAGATTCTACTAAAAGTAAGACGTTCATAATTAATCCGATCAAGGAGATGTGCCTAAGAAACTAGAGGATCATCAATAAAAGTAATGCCTATTTCTTTTCTACTAACGTAAATCGAACTCAAGACCTCTTGAAAAGGATAGCCTTAATTAAGCCTTAATTAAGTAGTTTGACCACTCGGCTACTCCTAGTTCCGCGGCCATTTCTTTAGTCCACAACCATCAACACGACCGCCGCTTCGCCGATTAATCTTCTCTCAAATTTTGAGGGTTACTACTTCGATTCTCGAATGGCCACTCTCATTTCAACTCGCTCGCTTTCCCTGAAACCTTATCTGCTCTTCTCTCCGGACCCGTTCCCACCTTGTCGCCGCCATGGGGTGGTTCAGTTTCGCCGGGGTAAGTTATTGTCGTCGGCGGCGTTGGGTAGCAACGAAGGCGAAATGATGGGGAAGAAGATGAGTTCGACGAGACGTCCCATTTTTTGCGAGAGCGAGAGGGGTAGTGTGGAGGAGATTTATGACTCTGCCGAAGATCACCAATTCGTGCGGTGGTTCCGTGAGGCGTGGCCGTACTTGTGGGCCTACCGTGGCGGTACTTTCGTGGTTATTATGTCCGGTGAAGTTGTGTCTAGTCCATTTTTGGACTCTATTTTGAAGGCGAGTGATTGCTGATTTTGTGTTTGTTTGGCGGGTTAAACAATGTTGGAGTATAGACCTAAGCGATCGAAATTTATAAGTTGAAATGAAGTGAGTTGATTTTAGAGAGCTATGTGATTAAAGTTTAGTTTTTCTGGCTGATGCTTGCAGGATATAGCTTTCCTTCATCACCTGGGGATTAGATTTGTGCTTGTTCCGGGGACTCATGTACAGATTGACGATCTTTTGAATGAGAGAGGTAACTGAAACTTTTGATTTTGATTTTTCCTTTTACGTTGCCTTTAACTTTTTTTCGTAAGCTTTGTGCTATTGATACTCTAGTGGTGCTGTTAATATGCATTTATTGATAGAGTTACAGCCATTTGTTGTGTGAATTGCGAGTTAAGTAATGAGATGGGGCTTCTTATTTTTTTAAAAAATTGATTGCAGGGCATAAAGCTGAGTATCTGGGTCAATATAGAATAACCGACCCTTTAGCACTTTCTGCTTCAATGGAGGCAGCAGGAAAGATTCGTATGATGATAGAGGCAAAACTTTCTCCTGGACCGTCCATTTGTAATATCCGTCGACATGGTGACAATAGTCGGTGGCATGATGTTGGTGTTAGTGTTGCTAGTGGAAATTTTCTTGCTGCCAAGGTACTGAATTAGGATTGCTGCCTTTAGCTAATTAACGTTTTTCCAAGTCTTGAGATTTTTTGTAAGAGTTTTTGTGCCGCTAAAAGTTTTCAACTGTTTAGTATCTACATAACTGTCAGTTGTCCTCATTATTTGCAGAGAAGAGGTGTTGTTAATGGTATTGACTTTGGAGCGACAGGTGAAGTTAAGAAAGTTGATGTTACCCGCATCAATGAGCGGCTTGATAGTGGTTGCATTGTTTTATTAAGCAACCTTGGGTATTCTAGTTCTGGAGAAGTTTTAAATTGCAAGTATGCCCGTTTCTCTCTCTCTCACTATGGATGACTGAAATTTTTGTAACTCAAAATTTTATAACACAAGAGGTGATTCATATTCTCCTTCCTTATTCTTCACAATAATTTTACTGATAAATTCTGTATAAAAAGTGTGCCAAATCCATTTGGACAATAGTTTACTTTCTTTGTATCTCACAAATCATTATTTATACATTAAAGCTGATGCAAGATCTTGTTTGTTTCAGCACATATGAAGTTGCTACAGCTTGTGCCTTGGCTATTAATGCAGATAAGCTGATTTGCGTAATAGATGGCCCGATTCTGGATGAGAATAATCACCTTATTCGGTTCTTGGCGCTCGAAGAAGCAGATATGTTGATTCGTAAGCGGGCCAAACAAAGTGAAATAGCTGCTAACTATGTCAAAGCTGTTGCTGAAGAAGATCTCACTTTCATTAAACACCATGACTCCCTTGGAATTGTTCCTTCCTCACTGAATGGGAGGTTTCCTAATGGAAGACATAATGGAAAGCACCCAACCTTTCAAAATGGTGTTGGCTTTGACCATGGAAATGGACTCTGGTCTGGAGAACAAGGTTTTGCAATTGGAGGACATGAGCGACAGAGTCGAGAAAATGGTTACCTTGCAGAATTGGCTGCAGCAGCTTTTGTTTGTAAAGTAAGTTTATGCTAGGCCTGTTTCAATTAATAATACATAGACTTTCCTATATCTTTGACATTTTACTACAAATAGTTAGCACTATATGTATGCTGCTATATGGCATACCCGGAGGCTAGTAACAATCTTTTGAAGGATCCCTTTTCTCTTCATATCTTACTTCTGTATAGTTGACATTAATTGGTAGATTGAGACTTCTTCTTATCATGGCAATAAAGTAGGGCCTTACTCCACCCCAAAAGCTATTTTAAAGGAGGAGGATTGCAAAAGCCTTATATAAGACTTATGATGTTCTTGACCCTAGTAGATGTGGGATATCAACATACTTAAGACACAGCCCTCGCATCTAAGAATGGTCATTTGATGCGTGAAGTTTGCAGTACTGGACATTTGCGGATGGCCCACAAGGTAGGACATTAGTGGGAGGCTTATAGTTGAACTATGAGTGGCTTCGATAGGATGATAGAACTGGACCTAACACCAACCCAAAGAGCACCTTAAGGGAAGAAGGGTTGCCTAAGCCCTTGTAATGCTTATTAGGCTCTTGTGCTGTTACCATCGAGTTATAAAAACAATGTTAAGTGAATCTAGTTCAGTCAAATGGGCTTCCTTTGATCAAATCTGTAGACTTTTCACACTCGTAAACTAGATTACTCAGGGATTCCTTTTCAAATTGTAAGTCAATTATGTTATTGTTAGTTTTGTTTTTAGTATCTATCAGTTAGGGAGTTAATTTAATTTCCTATCTATTTGTCTAAGAATTAGTAGGAGTTTGTTCTGCTTTAATCCTTTATAAAAGGGAGTTCTTAGAAGAAATAAAATAAGCATAATGTTATAAGCAATTTCAATTCTTGAGATCATTGTTCTCTCTTAGTGAGCTTTTATTTGTATGTATATATATATATAATTTCAAGATAGGTAGAAATGGTCGGAAGACACCTGAACACAGCTTGTAGTTAGAACTTTTATTTGATTTCAGGGTACATGGTCCTATAAACAGATCACAAACAAGGCCTTATAAGACGCTCCCAGTTGACTTGGGATATCAACTTGCTAAACAATTTATAAAAATGAGGATTGAGGCAAGAGTTTGGTAGATGTAGAATTTGGAAAAACATTGGAACTCAATTACTAGCTTTTAGAAACACTTGTAAGTTAAGTGCTTGTCTTAGTGGACCCGTGACATTGTTTGTGTGGTCTTTGTGCATGACCCAGGTTGAGAACTTCAGAAAGATTAAGGAGTTGTGAAAATCTGGCCAAATGGATATGAGCTGGTGTCTACCTCTCTCACTTCATGTCACAACAAATACTTTTTCCACTTAAGGAGTAAATTTAATAGTTCCTCACTGAAACACTTTCCAACATCAGGATATCCTTGATTGCTCATCATGGTGTTATAAGTGCTTGAAAATTTTTGAAATCACGAATCCTGATATGCTTTGCGTTGTATTAATTAATTTCCTGCTAATTTTAGTTCAATCTGTGTTTCAGGGAGGTGTTCAAAGAGTACATCTTTTAGATGGCAGAATTGGTGGAGTTCTGTTGTTGGAATTGTTTAAAAGAGATGGAATGGGGACCATGGTAGCTAGGTTGGCTATAGTTTGTAATAATTTTTGTTGTTCCCATTGTTCTTGATGTGCTTTATTTTTAAGTGGTGTTTTCTCCATATTTCTGGTTGATTAGATGTCAATTTGCTTATCAATAGTTTAAGCTAACTTCTTCAAAATGCTAACCAATCGTTGTACAAATTGTAGGGTCCTAGCACAGCAGCATAATTATGTTAAAAAATTGCTTGTTGATGACATATCAATCTGGATTAACCAAAGTCAACAGATGAAGTTCATAAGCTAATTCTGTGTCAAGCTGCTTTCTAGTCATTATATAGAACAGAAACTATTCTCTTTATGCATCTAATGCAATTTAGCTTTACTCGGTATTTATTTGTGATGTGAGATTCTCTTAACTGCCACCAGTTGGTCTTCGGTAGGTTTGTTTTGTGAATTAATGCGGAAACAGTAATAGTATTCAGCTTGGACAATTATTTGAGGTTTCTCAACCAATATCAAGTAGTTTAAATGACTTGGTCTATATTTTGGTGGTGTGGTGATTGGCATTAGATCAGACAGTTTTGAACCCATAATTGACTTACATTTTGGCACTTTTGTTCTTAGTGATCTATATGAAGGAACGCGGATGGCTAGGGCGACCGATCTGACTGGAATAAGACAAATTTTACGACCTTTAGAAGAATCAGGCACGTTAGTGCAGAGGACTGATGAGGAGGTTTGCTCCTGGTCTTTCCAATTTTTCTTCTGTTGATATATCTTGTAATCTATGCATGATCTGTGTTATAGATTTTAGGGGAGGATGGAGAACTAATGGATTAATCTTATTTGTTGATCATGTTCCCAAAACTGTAGTCAACAAGTTCTCTTTCTTGGGTTTGCAGCTACTTAAAACATTAGATTCATTTGTTGTGGTGGAAAGAGAAGGTCAAATCATTGCTTGTGCAGCTCTTATTCCTTACTTTGAGGATAAATGTGGTGAGGTTGCCGCTATTGCAGTTTCCTCTGATTGTCGAGGACAAGGACAGGGAGACAAATTGCTCGGTATGCTTCTTGTAACTCTTGATATGTTGAGAGTTTGAAAACAACCTAACGTCTGTTTACAGTTAGCATGTCTTCTATGTTCACAATTGTGTAGCCATCATTCTAAGTAGTCTGTTGATTGCAATAAACATTTGCAGATTATATAGAGAAGAAGGCCTCTAGTCTTGGATTGGAAATGCTTTTCCTGCTTACGACTCGTACTGCAGATTGGTGAGCTTTCTTGCATGTTTCTTTGGATAAAAGGGTTAATTACTTCGGACCTTGTAATTTTGAACTTTTTTCACTTCATTCTTGATTCTTAAAAACTATAATTTATCCCCTAAGGTTTAAATTTTATTTCACTTGTACATCCTAACATCATTCTCTATTAGACTTGTAATAGAGAATGGACAAACGATGTATGTGTGGATTGATAAGGTATTACGTAGCACAACACCTGTCATATTTGTGCCACGTAACATGCCACATGATGTAGTTTAGGAGATGTAAAACCTAAATGAGTTTGTAACATACATAGGCGACGCATGATTTTAGGAGACAATGGCAACTAAGATCATGTGTTATGTCACGTAACACTTAATCAAGCCACACGACATCATTTATCCATTCTTCATTAGGTTTTTAAATAGAGAATGATGCTAGGGAGTACAGATTAAAAACAAAAACTAAAATTTAAGACACATGATAGTTTAAAAATCATGGACTGAAATGAAGTTTGAAATGATATTTGGGATGACTTTAGTTTCAATTTGCTTATAATTGTCTCAATCCATGGATTCTATAATATTGTTCCAATTATCTGGATCAATGGGTGGGCATAGTTTTGGACTTGATCCCTGATCTTTACCTCTCCTCTCTTCAAGACAACATTTTGGCTTTTCATATTTGCATAACTAGTCACTATTTTGGTCAGTAGCTGTGTTGGAAACCAACATTTTGTTACATATTATAGGTTCACGAGACGGGGCTTCTCAGAATGTTCAGTTGAGCTTATACCAGAGACAAGGAGGAGGAAGATCAACCTCTCCCGAAAGTCCAAGTACTATATGAAGAAGTTGGTACCTGATACAACTGGCATAACGGTTAACAGGGTTTTGAGTTAGTTCTCCCTGAGGTCAAGACTCGAGAGAGAGTATTTTTGTTTGTAAATATTAGAGTGCAAGTTGATGATCGAATATCATTAATAATCTTTCACTTCTTTCATAAAATTATTTCTTGTTCCTATTTACAAATCTTGTCCCCTTGTCTTCATTATCTTCTTCTATTTAAAGTAACACCATTTTCAAGTGCCTCTTTTTACCCTTCAATGCTACGAATTTCAATTCATTCTGAAGTTTTAACACAATCATTCCAAGATGCCAGCCCAATCAAGAAAAATCGAAATCAATCTTTTGTGGCTTAATTCATCAGACACCACCAAAAATGGACACTGGCTTCTCTCAATTCATCCACAAACATTAGGAATAATACTCAAGAGACAGGTTCTTAACAATTCTTAGAGATGCAATGTTTATTTGATTCTTGATATCGAATTAGGAAACAAAAACCAAACGAATGCATCCAACTGATCTGGTTTAGTATTTCCTGAGTTATCCCAGGGGAAATGATATTCTGAGTAAGCATACCACTGCCACCAAGCTGTAAAATGTGCACTGAAGGAAACTTTCACCTTTAGGATGAGTTGAACAGAAAACACAAAGAAAGATAAAACGAGAAGTGAAATCAGTTTCCCTCAGTTTTAGGCGGTCCCTTGAACTTGAAGTTATCTGCATATGACTTTGGCTGCAAGACAAATACAAACAATGAGCATCATAGCAAGAAATTCTTGCAATTGGGAAGAAATAACGGATGATTGACATCAATGCAAGACTATTCATAATTGAAGCATTATTTTAAGATCAACAGATCAGCAGCCACTGCTACAAGAAGAACTCTAGAACAGCAGAAGTCACCTTTTCTACTTGACAAGAATATGAATAGAAACAGAATTGTAGACCATTAACATGGGACATTAACAAGAAACTACAGCCATATAAATTCCCAACCGTCGCATAACAAGGCCTTCACATTTTGATGATGAAATAATTTAGCAAACACTTTTAAGCGAGAACCTATGATTGTTAAAAATTAACCTTTTCCATTTAAAGTGCAGTTGTGTAGCAGTTTCTACTTGCTCAAAAGTGAGACCTAAACCCAAAAATGACTGAAACTGTAACCATATGTCACAATGCTACTATATCAAATATAAATATAACGACATCATATAGTGATATCAAATCACATTTGAACTTCTATCAAGCACCTCAAGTTTAACCTAAGAAGAACAAATATGCTTTAGTACCGCATCACTATTAAGAAAAAAGTGCTGCTAATAGATGAGCTGAGTATTTTCAAACCTTCAATAGGGGTGTATGACGCTTTTTAACCTGCAATTGGGTAGAAGAAGGAACATAAGAAACAAGTTTAATGAAATACAGATTTCGAGTTTAACTGACTGGAAACAGAAAGAAAGCACTTCAAGAACTCAAATTTCCATTTCCATCTCTGATAAAACTTTCAATCAAACTGAAAGAGAAAAGTGCTACTACCCTGTGGGAATAAAAGCTGTCGGGCTTATATTAACAATATTCGTGAAAACTCACAATCTTAAAAGTCAATTGCCAGTGACCCTAACATAACTATATAGGAGCATACTCATACCCTTGGAAATACTAGATAACATTTCCACAAACAAACAAGGAGACAATAATAAATGGGGATACTACTAGTCAGTTTTGCATGTGAAAAAATTTTGGTAACACGTACAACCAACATAAGTATAGCTATCTACCAAAAAACAGAAAAGGTTAAATATAGCTCAAAATATTGGCAAAAATACAGAAACTACATTTCTTTAAGCAGTAAACCTTTTTAAAGAACCAAGAACTAGCACATACCACGTAGTCCCAACCATGTCGCTGGGCAAATTCCTTTGCAGCTTCTTCACTTTCAAAACTTAGTCCAGCATCACCAACATTGGCGTAAGGGTCTCCTGTGGAAGTCCAACCCATCAGTGGATTTTCCCACCTGCAGAAATTGCAGTCAGCTAAAAAATAACCATTAACTACACAGTGAATATTAGAACCTGAATTATGTTAAATGTTTAACCACCAAATCAAAATATATATCACGTTGTATAACATACTACGTAATCAAACTTCAGCAAAAGATACTATCTGCATATGTTGGACCTGTGTGGTACACCATCTTTATATAAGCACTTAGCAATAGAAATACGCAACAAACCAGAAAAGCTACATCCCATAGATGCTTGGCATACAATGGATAATACTTTCTATAACATGATCTAAGAAATGTTTGTAGGATATATGGCTTTTCCCTATGTATAGATGAAGATCTGCCTACATCTGCAGTAGTCTCCAGAGATCTAGATTGTTCATCCAAAATAATGATCCTTGAAACTGAATTCTTAAAACTGGACATCCACCATAATTCAAAAGTGTATTCTTTATGAGAGAGTCATAAAAGCAGTTAAAAAGGACATACTTTTGTGTTGACATAAAATTGATCTTCCACCTGCCGACTTTTCCAGCTCCTTGCTGAGAAGCAGTTCTAGCTGGTGAATAAATAACAACCTGCAGCCAAGTTATGATCAAGAAGAATTATACATAACATGGAGAAATATCCAGAAAAAGCAAATAGCGTTACATACAGTGATTTTATAAAAATCAAGAGTACTAAACTAAATTAGAGGACAGAAAAAAGACATTTTTCATTGAATAAGGCGCCAAAATTTGAGATAAATGGGCATGTTCTGAAAGTACAGAAATTTCCAAACACGGTCCTATATGCAAATGACCTTATCTCAAAGACTAAAATCAGAAAGAATCACAAATCTTTTCCCAATTGCTATCCTTACTAGCACCTCAAAATTTCAACCCAGAAAGAACCTGCCATTGGATATCGCTGGAAAAAGAAAAAAGAGTATCAGAGCCTCATTTTTCATAAGATCCTACAGCCAAAGGTTCCAAGTCCACTCAAATGAGGCTTTTAAATCTCCCATTATACTACTAAACCTTCGAGTGGAGCTAATTTTCTGCGATTACAATCACCCCATATCATTCTTTAAATTTCCAGTCATAATAATCCCACTTAATTCCAAGGGCATTCACTATTAAACATCGAAACTTTACAAAATCTAACCAGACAAACCCTACGAAATCAACCACAGGCACATCCCCGAATAGCCGTTCCACTAAAAACACGAACTTTGCCAATTCAATCCCAATATACATTCAATCCCAATATACATAAAATAAGATGAGAACAAAATCTCAGCTGAAAACCCGGAATCTAAACATTAGTGTGCATACCCTCCGGAGAAGATGTTCTTCGGGAATTCCTGAGACTTTGCCGATCTCACCGGGCTTAACCTCCATCAAAGCATCCGATGAGGCAGAGAACGGTCTCGAGAGTGAGCTCAGAGCCGTGCGAAGAGCTTGACCATGGCTGCACAGTCGTTGCAGAGAGCTTGCCATCTCTCCAAACTGAGGATCTACGCAGTCCAAGAGCTATCAGTATGGAGCGGAGCGTAAGCGACGATTGTCTTTTTCACCTTCCGACGAAACAATGGTGAAGAATTTTACAACTCGCAGTCCTTCTGTACGAATTCTTTTGGGAAATTGCACAAACACCCTTCTAATTTTGAAGAATATTGAAAAGTACACGGGCATATTGCTCGCTTCGTACTATCTAACAAAATTCCAAAACAAAATCTCTACCTTACCGTAATGTTCTGATTGGTGTAAAGAATCGGAATGATAAAGGATATAATAGTTATTCCAAAAAAAAAAAGAGATATAATATGATGAGTATTATTTTATTTAATTTAAGGAATAGAATAAATAAAAAAATTATATCAATATTTAGTTTAAAAATATAAATCTGGAATGACAAAAGAATAACTAACAAAAAGATCAAAATATTATTATTATTGTTACTGTTATTATTATTATTATTATTATTATTATTATTATTATTGCTAATAATAATTGTTACAAATTTTCTAATTATTATTATTCTTATTATTAATAATTTTATCAATTAATTTATT
>JANIPM010000233.1:6835286-6846898 GCA_027478405.1 Erythroxylum cassinoides
ATCATTATACAAATATAAAATTAAGGGCAATACAAAGTATTTAAAATGTTAAATTTTCATTATATAATAAATAATAATTGTATCAAATAAAAAGAATAATAAATATTCATGACTCTCTAATAATTACAATTTACAACAAAAATTCATGTCGGGGAAATAACCAACTATAAGTGAAACTTGGAACGAAAATATTTATAATTATATTTATATTGCAAAATGCAGATATAGAATTTAATATATACATCAAATATAAGTGAAATTAAAAGAAAATGAGAAATAAAAACTAGAACTTTATTCAATCGAATACATGCTTAAATAACATCGACCCTAATTCTCATTTGATACAAAATATTCATTATTAAAATGAGACTCATTATTATTATCATTCAAATTCATTACACCGAATGATATGACAGTACTTTGTCATCCAAGATTATCTTATAAGTCACTCTCATTTATCAAATTCGATTCATCATAAACTCAATTTGCCAAAAGATTAATATGATCAAGTTAAATTAAATCGATAGAACTATGTGTTTTATTAAGATTCGTAGTTGTTAAAGTGACCGTTTCACCACAATAGCTTAAGCTGTTGTGTGAGGCGAACTTAATTGGTTTTATATATTCTCTAACACACCTCCTCAAGTGAAAGTCCTTTGGGCTTGAAACTTGCACAGACCTACTTGTGCTTAATTTAATTAGAATAGGTGGGTGGTAGGATTCGAACTCATGACCATTTGGTCATTAAGGCTCTGATATCATGTTAAAGTGACCGTTTCACCACAATAGCTTAAGCTGTTGTGTGAGGCCAACTTAATTAGTTTTATATATTCACTAACAGTTAATGGTGTGTAATATGGAAAAGCTATGAAGGCTTTACATAATTCTCCACCTTATAGGGATATTTTTATGAAGATGACAAATGCAAGGAAACTCAATTGGATTATGTCACTTTAGTTATATTTTCATATTATTGCATATCGAATTCTTATTAATTTGACACTTTTATATTAAACACTATTCCATAGTTTGAATATTTTAAGTTAATGTCTTGTATGAATGTTTGACTTAACGTTAAATCTATATTTTGTATGAATATTTTGCCTATATTTGATTAAACCTTTTGATTGAATGTTTATTAATTATTTAATTTTGACATTGTAGACACATGAATTTCTTATTAGATTTTGGATTATTAGATTTTGATGATGAACGAAAGAAGGTAATCATTATTTCTCTAATTGAGGGAGAACAAATATTTTCATTTACAAAAGCAACCATGTAAAACTTCTGCTCTACTAAGTCATGATTTAATATTAGAAATTTTGAATGGAAATCTAACAAGGACTTGTGAAAACTTAAGAATGTGAAAGATAATCTTATTGAGCTTATGTGATGAGTTGAAGAGTTTAGGAGGTTTAAAGGTAACAAGTCATTTTACTGTGGAGGAGCAATTAACAAGTATCTTGACTACAGGGCATAATGAGACAACTAGAGTTAATGCAAAATGCTTTCAATATTCGACTTGAAAAATTTTGAAGTATTTTCGTAAAGTCTTATATGCAGTTAATCGTTTTGCAAAAAGAGTCGTTACTCTACCATCTTTTACTAATACAGCTCCTGAGATTCAACATAATTCAAAAGTCTTTCCATATTTTTAGGTACATCTATATATTTAATTACTAATTTAATTATGACCTTATGATTAATAATTATTTTAATAATTTTTTAATTTTTAGGATTGTACAGGAGCAGTAGATGGTACACACATTGATACACATGTTTCTACCGATGAACAAATATCATACAGGCGCAAAAGAATTAATCCAACCCAAAATATTTTGTGTTGTTGCTTATTTGACATGCATTTTACGTATGTAATGGCTGGATAAGAAGGTATTGCAAATGACTCTCAAGTTTTTTTAGAAACAGTGACAAATTAGCGAATCAATTTCTTATGCCTCCACAGAGTATTATATTATTTTAAATAAACATAGTAATTATGATTCATTTTTAATATCTTTTTGTTAATATTATGTTCTTTATATGTTAAAAATTACTATTTGGTTTACTTGGGCTACACTAATATGTCTAGATTTCTTTCACCATATCGAGGTGAAAGATATCATTTGTGAGATTATAGAGGCAGAGGAAGACTTCAAGGTCCACATGAATTGTTTAACTATAGGCATTCTTTATTAAGAAATGTTATTGAAAGGTGTTTTGACGTCCTAAAAGCAAGATTTCCTATATTTAAAAACATGCCAAGTTATGATATGAAGAAACAAAAATACATCGTTATCGCTTGTTGTGTTATACACAATTATATTAAAATGTATGGATAAAGTGATGGGTTATTTGACATGTGTGTTGAAAATGAAAAACAAATTAGAGAAAGTGAAAATAAAGATATAAGTTCTCAAGTGAAGTATAATATAATTATAGCACAACTTCGAGGTATGTCTTGAAAGTGAGATGAAATTGCTAGGTAAATATGGAGTGATTATATTATTTCTAATTGATTTATATTTCTTTCTATAAATGATAGTACTATTATGTTTTTAAGAATTATAATATGATAAATATTTTTTGTTGATATAATTTTCTAATTTATAGAATTTTATTATATGCAATTAATTTGTATTTTTTAATTACATTTAATTTGCATATACTTAAACTTTAATCGTAAGATAATTAATTAATTTAAAAATATAATGTATGATATAAAATTATTAATATAAGAGTATAATTACAAAAATAGAAACATGATGATAAAACCAAACGTGTTTCTGTTTTTAATTACTAATCTCAATTAAGCAGTTTTTTATTTTCGATTTTTATATTAAAAACCTCAGTCAAACATGTTTTTAAAAGAAAAATAGAAACAAAAAACAAAAAACTAAAATTAAAAATCACAACAGAAAACATAAGTGAAACCAAACGACTCCTTAATTAAACTTTTTATAAAAGAGGTACAAATAACATTTTTTTTGTCAATGTTTAAATAAATTATGTTTATAATTACATAATTAGATATGATATCACATAAAATTATTTAATAATTTAATAACATAAATTAATAAAATGTTTTTATAATTTGTTATTGATATTATTTTGAAATCATAAGGTGTAATTTAATATCATAAAAAATTACATAAACTAATTTTATTTTTTTGGAAAAATGTTAATGTGAGATGTATAACTTTAGCCTAATTTGGGGGAAGTAAGGGTAATATAGCAAAGGTCATGGGTATCAACAAGCAAACAGTAGTTACAGTGAAATTTTGCAAATGAGGAGTTAAAAAGGTCATATTTTCATCAAACGGCCAAAACATAAAGTCCATAGAAAACATGTTTCAGTCTCTGGTTCTTCTCTCTCTCGCTTGCAATTCCATGTAGAAAGTATATGTATCTGTGTATACGTATAACAATAATCCCTATGTGAATTATTCACTCCTTGCCTGTTCCTCTGGTCAGGTACGAACAAGCTCAGCCCAGCACCTGAAAGATTGTATTTTGATCTTATATTTGAATTTTACATTTTCCCTTTAGATTATTTGTTGTATATTTCTATTTTCCTTCTGTTTTTTCTCATGATCTCTACCTAATCTCCTGTTACTGGGTGTTTTATTTACGTTTATCTGGGTAGATTCTTTTTTTTTTCGTTTTGTTTGTTTTTTTTTTTGTTTCTAGGTGGTATTGGCTTTTGCATTCTGGATTCTTCTGTTTTTTATGTTTAATCTGGAATCAGAAAGTCGCAATTTAAGTTGAAACTCGACGTTGGGATAAGTGGTGTATCACAATTTAGCTTAAGTTTGTTCTTGCTTTCCTGTTGAATCTTTTCGTCTACTTTTTTGCGTTTGTGTGTTCGTGTGAACTTAACGAGAAAGAGAATTTGCTAAAAATGGGTTTCAAAGTACCGCCCTTTGGCTTAGGATTTATGTAATTTTTTACATTGAAGTCAACCCTTTTTCTAATTTCATTTTATCGTGAATTGATCATAATGTTTGGTTAATGCACTCCAGTTTTTGGCTCCATTGGTGAAGGTGGCGAAGTTGAACTAATAAAATTTTCTGGGAAAAGGCATTACCTATTGATGGGTGCTCCTAAGCAGAAGTGGACAGCCGAAGAAGAGGCGGCTCTTAAAGCTGGAGTAGCTAAGCATGGGATTGGCAAATGGCGCACTATACTTATGGACCCTGAGTTCAGTGCTGTCTTGCGATTACGGTCGAATGTTGATCTCAAGGTATGCATGATGAGAGGGAAACCTTAAGAATCTATTACTTGTAGATAGGAGAGAACTTAGACTTTTGTTCAAAACCTAAGATTGTTTTGATTTATGGTGAAATATTGATTCCGTTGGTGCACCCTGAATTGTTCATACTTGAGTTGGTCCTTTATGTGTCTCTCATTGTAGTGCCTTGTTTGGGTCTATAAATCATCTAGTTTATTTGCACAGGACAAGTGGAGAAATATTAACGTTACTGCAATATGGGGGTCTAGGCAAAAAGCAAAACTTGCACTAAAAAGAAATCCTCAAAATTCCAAACGTGGCGATACCTCCAAGATTTTGGACGTTGTTCAACAAAGCAACGATGAAGATGCCAAGTCTCTTACAATTTCCAATGGAACACCAAGAAATGGTGCTTCAAAAGTATTAAATGCAAGGTCACTTGCCTTCTGATTACTCATTACTCTTTTTTTTTTTTTTGAGAAATCTCATTACTCATTATTTGCATTTTCATTTTACTGCATATGGAAACATGTTCATTGATGATATGCAGGAATTGTATCGAATTGGTTAGGTGATTACTTGAACTGTCAAACAATGTTATTTCATTTCCATGCTCAGTTGGTTAATCAGAAACAGGGTAATTCAAAGCATCCATGACTTTCCTTATTAACTTTCTGTTAGCTCTTTTATAGTGCTACTGATTCTAATCAGAGGAAGTTGAACAGTTTTCCTGCTGACTTTCTCTTACCCATTGAACTGATGAATAATCATCCATGGGACATGGATTATTGGTGATCAGCTGGACAATCCCCAAGTATCTAATTGTAATGCATAAAAAAGCTGTTTTCTAAATCTACGGCGCTAAAGTAAGGTTTGGCAGTAGTTTTACTGTTCTCATGCAGGAAAAGACAAGAATGAGTCATTGAAGTAATTGCCGATAGTGGGGTTGTTACAAATGGAAAGCTTTCAAGATAAAGCTAGTAGCCAATCATAGTTATCTAATACAAGGCTTTTCTCACTAATCCATTTTTATTAAGGTAGATCTTGACATAAATGTTTTTCTCTCAAGTCTTCTGTCCATATAACATTATCAACCTTGTAAATTCTGAAGTTCTCACCACAAACCTTCTTCTGCGAAGATCAGTAGTCTTTGTTATTCTTAAATTAACCAAGTTTGAAATGCTCATGATTAACTATTGGAGCAAGCATAATAGTTGAAAATTCTGTTTGATAGACCATTTATGTAAAAAAAAAATGCCAAATTTAGTTGTAACAATTGGGTGCTAAGTTTTTTGTGGGCCAGTAGTAGAAACAACATAGCTGACTGCCTTGCTTGTTGCGAAATTTTAATGGTTCCCATATTTAGTAAATCATGCATCTTTTTTCTGACATGCCTAGCTTCTCGAAGATATGAAATTGATGTTGCTGGTACTAGTATTTTTTCTTAAATGGGTGATGATGATACTCTTTATTGTTTCAGGTTGGAAAATGTAATACTGGAGGCCATCACCACGTTGAAGGAGCCAAGTGGCTCGGACAGAGCTTCAATTGCTTTGTACATAGAGGTACATTTATTCATAAGAATCTGTTGCTGCATGGTGGAAGTATTAATTACTGCATCCCAAGCCTCAGATTTTAGATTTTATTTCTAAGACTTCCTAACTGGTTATTAAAATGTCCCCAAGCTTACCGGGTAAAAATTAGTTACTGCATCCCAAACCTCAGATTTTATTTCTAAGACTTCCTAAATGGTTATTAAAATTACCGGGTGAAAATGTGAATTGCTGCATCAAATACTGAATAAGGCAAATTGCAGGCCTTTCTAGTGCTTAATACTTGCGTTAGGGTGAAATTTACGCCATGTCTTCTCATGAACAGGTCTTCTGTCTTTCTTCCTTCTTGTTAGATTCATTAGTCATTCAAAAAAAGTATTGCAAACCTATAATATTTGTAGAAGGTTCCACTCATGAAGAACTTTCAAAACAAAAGGTGTGAGGACTTGTTTCTGTTGTCAACATAGTAAATTTGATATTGGTAATGCCAAGTTAGACAATTGAATGGAATTTCTGTCATGGATATCTATTCTGTTCATGGATATCTATGTATGATAGTCAATTTCTTTCCTTCAACTTGATTATTATTCTGATATTATCAACTTAAAAAATGATACAGGACAAATACAAGGCGCCCCCAAACCTCAAAAAGCTATTGACGGCAAAGTTAAAGCTTTTGACTGCAAACGGAAAATTGATCAAGGTAATCACTTTGCCAAATAGAATAATATTCAAAGAAGTGTCTTTTTCCAATGTTCCAAAGGCATTTTCAAGTATCGCATGTTACTGAATGCAAATAGTGCTCTGCAGAATCAGTAATGGATACTTGTGGAAATTTTTCTGGACAGAACCTCGAAAAGATTTGTTGTGGATGTGTGTTTCTTATATGACTTGAGTAAGCATCGCATCGGTGCATTCATGGTGCACTAATGAGTTGGAAGGAATTTCTGGATGTTTCTTGGAGTTTTCAAAGCTTGAATGTTTGACAAGGATAGACCATGTATTGTATTTTGATATCCCATCCTGTTTTCTTATTATTACAGGTAAAGCATAAATACAGATTTTCACCTAGTTCAACTGGTTCTGAAAGTATAAGAAGTTCTCCCCTTCTACTTTTAGAGGGAAAGCAGAAGGATTCTTCAAAGCCAGAGAAGAGTAGTGCTGAAATCCTAAATAAATCCCAGGTAAATCAAGAGTTATCAAAAATTAGGGGCATGACTGCCCTAGAAGCTGCAGCAGCTGCTGCAAAAGCTGTTGCAGAGGCAGAAGCTGCAATAGCAGCGGCTGAAGAGGCAGCTCGGGAGGCTGAGAAAGCAGAAGCAGAAGCAGAAGCGGCTCAAGTTTTTGCAAAAGCAGCAATGAAGGCGTTCAGATCTAGGACATGCCATGCCTGGTAACCATCTCCCTTGTCAAGTCTTTCTGAATTTATTCTTAAATAAGCTATTCCGTAGTCGCAATGCAGCATAAGCTTGTGTTATTTCAGTTTGTTACTTGCTTTATGAGTTTGGACAAATAGAAGTTGTGTGTTATGTTCGACCTTTATTTTTTGTTTCACTCTTTCTTACCATTGAACCATGTGAAACTAAATAGTTTCACGTATCAGCTAGAACGAGCTAAGAAGTTTATGTATTGACATTTTTCTTTTAAGTTCAATTATATGAGTTTGTAATTGGGTTATCAATTGGGAAGGCAGGTATGCTCGTTTTGATTGATGCCTATCCTTTCCTTCATGTCTTGAATTTTTTTTTTTCAAAACCACCTTCATTTGACACGAAACACTAAAGGGAAACTGAACCCACCACCTAGTCAGCCTTCTTTCTTGTTGCAAAACTTAATCTGATACTACAATAAGTTAACGCATTCAAATATCCAATTGGTTTCTTAAGGTTGTCAAGTTTGGTATCCATTGCAAACTTTGTGCAGATGACAGGATCTTCAAATGGACAGTATTCGATTATTTGACAAGAAGATGCATCGAACATGGCATCATCCAGGCACAACTACATTAGCTGACATGTTGTCTATATTGTATATGTAGTTAGGGTTGTAAATCTCAAAGATAAACATTAACCTATGTAACTTACTCTTGCTTGCAGCTGGACTGTTTCGGCTATATGCATGTAAGTTTTAGACTTGTGAGCTTGAATGAGTTGAAAAGTACAGAAACTGGTATAACATTCAAAAACTATGATCTTGAGATGAACTTCTTTTGTGGGCAACCATCCCTGCAGGGACAGAGAACCCATAACTGTCTCGGTTGTGCGAGGGGCGCTCCGTGGAAGCAGATGATCCCACCTTTGTTAGTTGGATAGTTTATATGTCAGTAGATAGGACGTACTCTTCTTTTTGTTTGTCGAGGAAAGAATGACAATATATTTTAAAATGTCTCTCCATCTTGTCTTCATATTAGCTTAAATCAGTATTGGAAGTGTGAATGCATCGAGCATCTTAAGTTTTTTCTTGCAGTGAAGTGAAAGGCCAAGTTTGGAGCTTTCATCATTAATCTTAAACTAGGTATAAGGAACAAAATGCTGAAGCGACCTGACATTTATCATCATCATTAACACCTAGATGTATCCTGCCAAAATGTAACATCCGAGAAGTTTGATAATACACAATCTTAACCTACCAAACCAAATAAAGAAGCTGTTTTTGATTGATCCATGTGCAAATGTGACATCGGGATAGTACAAAGAAATCAAATAAACATAAAAGATGTATTAAAAAACTTAGAATAAAGTAATAACAAATAATTAAAACAGAATAATAATAGCTTTAGAAGATATAAAGGCTACAAATCTTCATTAAGTGATGCAAGTTTAGAAGACTAAGTTATTAAAAAAATAACATGACAAATATACCTAATATTTGTTGCTAAATTCTGCTTATACTTAATATGTTGAAAAGTTCTATTGGCCATTTCTCGAATTGTGCGGGTCATCCTTGCATAAGAACCATGCTAATATGCTTTGTATCATTCTTGCTCGCTCTAAAAGGTTGAATCTCTAATTCCAAGGGCTCTCAATCGCAGGCCCGACTATCGCTGGAGGATTGAATCACGATATAATCTTGGTCAGCCTCCTAACAGAGCGGTCCATTGTCTTCTGTGACCGAAAATCGAACCTAGGACCTTGCTCCAATTTACCCTACTAGTTTGCTCCAATTTACACTGTCGCCAAAGGGATAACCGGGAACTATTGCATCATAAGAACTAAAGGCTAGTTTGCTACTTTTAAGTTAATGATGTGGACTAATTCAAGTTACTTAGACGAAACGACGAAACGCTACATCGTTTTATTAAAAGCTAAACCAAACACGTGTCTTTACTTTCGAGACGTGGCACAATTGGAGCAATAGACCATCTGTAGCAATGAAAAGAGGCAAAAGACAAATGTACTTAGGCATTTAAAATAGAGGGCTCTACTCTGACATGAGCAATTTCTGAAAAACTCAACATAGGAAGTTGTGACCAAACTTCCGCTATCAATAAAGGATATGATCCTCTGGCTCGTTAATTCTGTACCAACTCTGTCTCAACCTATCTTAACCATCCATTTATACGAGACTTATATAAATAAATGGTTGAGATGGGTTGAGACAGGGTTAATATAGGATTAATCAGTCAGAGAATTTGAGGGCGCCGATAAGGAGTACGATAGGCCTTCAGATTCTCTGTCCCACTTCCTCTGTACTTACCTTGTCCCATTTAATCTTAACCACTAATTTATGTGGGATGGGACAGAGGATCACGTCCCGTACGACAGTATTACTTATAAGAAGCACTATTCTGATGCTTAAAAGCCATGCAAGATCAAAACATACAAATACAATCTTTACCAAAAAAATGTGTATCAAAAGAAACCCACGACAAAGTAGGGAGCAAAAAATAGAACTTGAGCAAAAAGAAAAATTATCGAGAAGATATGAATGTGAAGAGTTTTTCTTTCTTTTACATCACCAAATCATCGAGCATTCAGTTGTTTACATCAATCTGCCGTTTACAGCAATAGTTCGTTGTGACAAGTAAAACACAACCAAGTGCAATGAAAATAAAACAAGTAACCATTCATAAAATTGAACAGTTCGAAGCCGCTTAAGCTTATAGGAGCCATGGCAACATAGCAAAGAAATGAGATTTCTTGAATTGAAATTCACTGTCCTCTTTTCACATTCAATTGGAGAAAACAAAAAATGGTAGCACTCACTCAAAAGACACAAAGAGAGACGAAAAAGCACTCGTCTTTCATTCACTCAAAACCCAACAAACACCATAAACAAGGAACAAGGGAGGGAGTGGTGCTGTAACAAAAACATGAAAAAGGTTCGAACTTGAAACAAAAAAGTTTCAAACAAAGCCCTTGATACAAGTTGAAACTTGGTCCAAAAACATTAAAAACTTCAAGAGAAAGAGCTAAACATTAAAAAAAAAGGGACAACAAGCACAGGAACATAGTAAAATTAACAAAAAAACAAGATGTTCCTTCAAGCAGATCTAAAATCCAGACAACCAACAAACCTTTTACCTCGATCGATCCATAAAAACACTAATTTTTAAAGAAGACCGAATCCTCTTTGGGTTTTGCTTAGGTCATATGTAGTAGAACGTAACGAATCCTTTTGCTTCCGTCACATTTCATTCTATTCCAGAAACCCTCAATCAGACGATCGTGTTACCTTCCGTCCCATTGCTAACCCTCAACCAAAACAGAATCAAACTCTATCCTTAAAACAAGAAAGCCAATCGGAAATTGACCACCCCAGATCGAGGGCAATCCTCTTTTGAAGGAAATCACAATGAAAAGAAGCAGGTCCGGGAGAAACTTCACCGTAAGAACAGTATTCAGATTCAAAGAAGCATAAACAGAGCACAGATAAGTAAGAAGAAGCATAACCAACTTGCCAAATTTTCTTAAAATAATCTCATTTCAGCTATTTGAACATTACATTATTCTACATCAATCAAAATCTTGGAAATTGCAAAAAGAAATGGAAATTCACTCGAGTACCACAGTAGCTCCCAATTCTTTAAGCTTCTCTAAAATAGGATTGGCTTCATCTTTTGTAAGACCCTTCTTCAAAACAACAGGAGCTTTCTCCACCAAATCTTTAGCCTCCTTTAAACCCAAATCAGTAAAAGCCCTAACCTCCTTTATAATTTTGATCTTCGCCGCCGCATCGAACTTTTCCAGTTTTATATCAAACGTTGTCTTCTCCACCGTCGTCGGCGCATCGGCCGCCCCAGATCCGGCGGCTGAACCCGTCGTCAAAATGGGTCCAGACCCAACCGAGCCAAATCGGTCCAGACCCATTTTCAGCCTGAAAAGGATCGCGTAGTCATATCGTTCTAGCTTGGAGAGACTGAGTAGCTCGTCGGCGATGCGCTCGAGCTTGTTGGTCCGAGACTCAGCGGCTGCGGAGAGGAAACGAGATATGGGTTTTGGTGATAATTCGAAGAGTCCAGTGAGAGACTTAGAGGGTAGTTTTCGGGCGATCGTGTACATTGGGCAAAGATATCAATGGTTAGATCCTCACAAAGCTTTCTCAGTTGGATCCTCCATTTTTGTTGAAGATGGGAACGTAGGACTGTACTGCGAATTAGGGTTTTAGAGAAGAAGTCACTCAATTAAGGGTAATTTAGCCATATTGTTATACCTTCTTAAAAATTTTATAATAAAAAGCATTATTTTATGATTTATTTATGAATTAACTAAAATACTTAAAATTTTATAAAATAGAAAAAAGGTAAAAGAAATATGTTTTTGATTTAATTTTTTAGAATTTAATTTAAATTTAATTTAAATATTATTGATTTTTAAATTTTCAAA
>JANIPM010000233.1:6901933-6913776 GCA_027478405.1 Erythroxylum cassinoides
TATGTGGGACTCACATAAATAGAAGGCTAAGATGCAATGGGACAGGGTTGGTACTGGGTTGTTGGGACAGAGGATCAGCCCCCTATTTAACGGGGGGTTTCGATGATATGACACTCTCGTAGGTTAATCGCCGATGGACGATATGACGACGATTTTTGGTAAAGAGCCTCTCTTGGGCCGATGTCCTCTAAAGACTTTTTAAGACCAACCCAATTACACCGAACTGAGTCTCATTAGCTCAAGAAGGAGCCCAATCAAAGTGTACCTCCCGGGGTTTAGAGACGAATTTCCCGGCGAGCTCGTGACAAGGGTTTTATGGGAGGTCCGACGAGCAGTGGAAGTAGCAGCGAGGAAGATGAGAACTGGAAAGCAGCAATCGAGTCGATAGCCTCTACAACTGTTTTTGGCCTCCAAGCTTCTGGGACTGTCTCTAATGGCTCTAAGTCACGTGCAGTGGCTCCGGAGGCTGAACCTGGTGGAGAGAACGGTCAGAATGCCCAAAAGATTAAGCATTATCATATCAAGGTCAGTAATTTTCCTTGTAAAGGCCACTACTTTATGGTTTGGGATTGGTTTTGAGTTTAAACAACTGAGATTTTGGAGATTTTTGCTTGGTTTATGTGGCGGGAAATTTCTGGTTTTGATCAGAGTTGGTGAATCCTTGGATTCCAATTTTGGGTTTTTGAACTTTAGTCTGTCAAAGAGGTCTTTGAAACTTTGCAATTTAAACTTCATTGTCATGAGAATTTGTGCTTCAAATATCTCTTACAAGTTCTTTCATATCTGAATTACAGGCACAAAAGCTTTTGGACCAGATCTTGGAAAAGACATTAATGGTGGTAAAAGATTCCAATGATGACACTGCTGTTACTACTGGTGCTGCTACAAATGACGAGGGTGTTCGATTGTTCAAGAATTCTTCCGCAGGAATAGTGTTTGACCATAAAGGTAACCTCATCTGCTCATGTTTTTTTCGTTTGTGATCAGCAAGTTCTTATCAGTAGGTTCAGACTAATCATGTTCAGTGTACTCAAAGGTGCATGGTGACTTGTTTCTTGATTTCTTAATGGCTGGTTATGATCGTATGCAAATTTACGTTCTAAAGCTAAATAACTTGTAGTTTGCTTCGACCTGTAAGCTATTTTTCATGGACTTGTCTGATTTTACTTGGAAGTTGCTTAGTTTCATGGGATTATGTTATTGAGTTTGTACTTTCGAACCCTCGAAAGAAAATCTCAAAACATCATTTGCTTGAACAGATTAATGAATAATAATCGCCTTAGTCCTTTGAACAGATTAAAGTGCGTAAGATTTCAATGATACACAGTATTCAATTTATAGACAGTCTACTATAAAAAGAGTATGAACTGTTGAAAGGTTACACTTCCTGATGCTTTGGTAAAGCATTCTGCGTTGCCCTCTGCTTCATTGTATCTAAATACTCAAGGTTGTGTTTGTGCCACCAGATGAAATTCAACGGCCTACCAAGAGACCGAGAATCCTTCCTGGACTAGATATTGATCAGAATTCAAGGAAGGTCCACATATCTTCTCCCTCTTCATTCTCCCCATTGCTCATTTGTCATCAGTTTAATTTTTACGGCGTCTTGCAGTTTAGAAGAAAACTCCGATCTATAGCTGTGGACAGCACAGGCATAATTGCTGCGGCAAGGATCGAGTCTCAAAAAGCATTAGCTAGATTAGAAGCTAAAGAGGAAGAGAGGAAAGCAAAGGCCAAAAAGGAGGAGGAACGAGTTTCAGAATTGAAGAAGATCAGGGGGGAAAGATGGTTGCCCTCTATTGCTAAGGAAATGCAGCGAGCAGGTCAAAGCTGAATGAAAGATCTATTGTTTGCTTCGTACCGTGGTAGATTATCAGCGTATGATCCTATGATTCACTGTTTCTGGTTTGATTTTATTCACTATTAAGATTGGTTTACTCCCAATAGGCTTAATCATCGTGTATCCTTTTCATTTCTGATTCACTTACAGTAAAGGTTGCCTTTTTTTCTTTCTGGTCGGTTGAGCTGAGCCGGAAGCTTTTATGACAATTGGAATTGCTTTGGTATGGCTGAAACTAAACTTGATGATACAGCAAAAGAAGATTTTTCTGGAAGTGTCTCTTAACAATCTTTAGTGTTGCATCCGGAGTAGAAATCCACAGTTATAAAAGCCTAATTATTTCAAAATGGCAAGCTCTTAACATTTTGATTGTGGAAAAAAAAAGTTAAGCTTGCCCGGTTTGGTCTGAAGTCAGCGGGTTGAACTCGAGTTGATTCTGCTTTGGGTTTTTTTGAAATTTCGTGTTTTGAGTTGGGCTCAAATTTGAGTTGTCCAATCATAAATTTAAAATTTTCATTCAAAACGATGTTGTTTTAGAAAAAAAAATTATTTTAAATTTTTTAAAACTTTAAATATAATCGAATCCAATGAAATTTTGAATTAACCTTTCCATTCATAGTAAAAGAAAATGATTATATCATATAAAAGAGGAATAATTAGACCACACTAAATTTTGGGCTCCAAATCATCTGTCTCATGTATTCAGCACCGACAAATGAGACAGATGATTTGGTTCCCAAATTATGGGTAGGAATGTTATATCCCATCATTGCCCTAAACTGGGTTATGAAAAGTATCAAAAGTAGCACTTTTCTTAAATGTCTTTTTACTATAAGCCTTTAGGGATAACTTTATTGGCAAATTTTTTTTTTCTTACCAGATGTTTTAAAAGGGTTCTAATTATGAGAGGTATTTTTAAGCCATTTATTTTTATATTAATCTCCACTTGAACTAGGTAGGTCCTTTGCGAAAGGCAAAACTCTAGCCTTAACAGTTTGAACTCGCGATCTCACTTAAGTCCAGAGAACCCTTACCGGGTTAAATTAACAATTTCTTTAAGTTTGGTGCTCCTTTCTTGTTACTGTCATTTTTGACTCTTGGAAGTTGGATTTCGTGGAAATATGAATAAATATGGACGTAACGCCGCAGTGATGGGCTATTTCTTTATGAATATCTGCAAGTTGCTTAACCTTGAAACAACAAATATTACGGTCTTCGGCATCTTCAACTTGCCTTTTCTTCAAATCCAAGACCTCAAAATAGGGAATCTCAAATTACTTTCATTTGTCTCCAAACTCCATTCATGGAAACAGAAAGAAGAAGCCATTGAACCTCTGTTTTTCCTTCCAGGAAGATGGCAATTACCATAGTGGCAAGAGCAGTAGGCGGCTTATTTAGGTGTGTTAGCACGCTATGGGGCCTTCAGGAGCATCGGTTCACAATAGTTTTTGATGCTGTGAGCTCTGGTGTGGTGTTTGTCGCCAATGCATTCCTTTTCTGCTTTTCCTCCATCAGAAGACCCCGAGGTCATCATGAACAGGTCTTGCTTTCACCCAATCCTTGTTCTTCTCCTGTGTAAATGTAATCGTGGTGTTGTCTAAAATTTCTTAGTATTCAATTTCTCGCATCTCTACATTCTTTTAGATTTCAAATGCGTTATGAGTACATGGTAAAATATTTTACAGATTTTCGGAATTTATGGGAATGTATCAGCTACGTACGACCAGTAGAAATATTCCAGGAAACTTGAAGTCCTGTGGATGGAGAGCATTTAGCTCTTGTGTTCGGGAAAACGTGTAGCAGAGACTTTGCCCAATACCACAGGACAGGAGATATGCCGACTGCTTTAACTAATTTGCCCCGCAATGGTCTATCTTACAATTTAATCATCAGGGCAAGTGTACATCTTGGGTTCTCTCTTTTGAGGTCTTTCATTTCATTGATGTAGGAGTAGAATTAAACGTATCTGTAAGAAGTTCTTGTTCTGTAATTGAATATACTGTACGCAATGGCCTCTTGCAGCAGAAATAAGAAAACCAACATGCCAAATGGCATTGAAAGCTATATAAAACCAGGCTTTGGTGAACAGACAATAACAATTTTCTCTACCATACAAGAAATTCAACTGTACATCAACAGAAATCTAGCTTATTTCATGACGAGTCATCATACAAATCTGTAATTGCAAGTTTCCAAAGACAATGATGCAGGAAAGAACCCAGATGAGTTTTCTACATGCACATGAAATTTCCAGTGATAAGGGATAATGCGCTGATGCTTTGCTACGGGATTCGCTGCTTTTATTATTGTTCAGAAAGTAAAATTCCACCAAACACAATGAAAGAATGAACACGAGGCAATAAGGAAACGAGATGTTTCCTTAATGCGTCGTATAACAAGAAGATACTCGTGGTTTTCGGAAACAACTAAGTTTCCGCTCATTAGCTTTATTTAGGTGGAAGTAAACTTAAATGACTACGAGATGGACGTCCTTCAATTTGAGGGTATCATGCTTGGAGTTTACCTTTCTTTTCCAAGTAAGCAATTACTTCAGCAGCGTGATCATCAGGAGAAACATTTTCCTTGTGCTCTAATGTTATCTGCAAAATGTAACAATTGAGATTGTTACCCTAACTGGTGTAATAAGTGGAAAAGAAGAGAAATCATGGGAACAGAAGTGAATATGGCCATGCTTGGCAACTAAGAACAGAATTTCCCCATCAAACATGAGTTAAGATGATCCAAGTTACTGGCCTGAAAGACAAGAAAGCACGTTTGCCACGCCCTTGTGCTAAAACTGGACTTAACATTAATGGAAGGCTGGCACGATTTGAGAGATTATTATGCATTAATAATTTTGTTTATGCAAATTTTGGGAATTACGAGTGCAATCAGAAAACTTCCATTTGTTTTAGGATACCAACGCCTAACACTATATATATCAAGACATGCAAATTGAATCCTTCTGTGACATTTACAAAATTCTATTAAGGTAAGCACACACCTCACTTTTTGGTGGTGGTTCATATGGATCGTCAATCCCAGTAAAACCTGCAAAGAGCCATGTCAGTAAACATTCGATTAATATTCATAATATTGTTATCGCAATCCCATTGCAGACATATAGACAGTAAATCTAGGCTAACGATTAATAGATCATTAGATCTGAAGCCTACCTCTGATCTTTCCTGCCCGTGCAAGTTTGTACAGGCCCTTCGGATCCCTTCCCTCGCACACTTCCAGCGGAATATTCATGAACACCTATAATCAAAGCCAATCCAGAAATTTTTATCAGCAACACATCGTTTTGTCTAATTCAAAGGCTCTCCTTCCAGGAAAGCAGAACTATCCTTCACATGTCAGATTGCAAAAAGCAGTACACCTACCTCAATGAAATCTCCATCTGGCAATAGAGCTCGACACCCATCTCTGTCCTTTCGGTAAGGAGAAATCACACTAACAATGCAAATGACACCAGCATCTGCGAAAAGCTTTGCCACCTCCCCTGTGGATCATGAGATTTCCTTATCCTCAATCATCAGGCAGATGTCAAGAAAGAAGAATTCGGACACAAAATCAAATTCCAAAAAAGAGACATAAGATTCAAAAACATTTACCAATCCTTCTTATGTTTTCCGCCCGATCTTCTGCTTGGAAACTCAGATTACGGTTCAGACCATGGCGGACATTGTCACCATCAAGAATGTAAGTCAACTTCCCCCTCACGTGCAAACCCCGACTCAGTGCACAAGCCAAAGTGCTTTTCCCTGAATTTATAGTAAATTTTAAGATCAACTTTAGATGAAAACACACACATATTCGAATTCCTAAATGGCGAGTTTTTAGTAAGCAAGCACAAATCAATCTAAAAGCTTGACTGCTAGAACTAACCTGAACCACTGAGACCGGTGATCCATATGACACAACCTTTCTGCTGGAGCAACTCCTGCCTGTCAAGTTTCTCAACTGAAAACTTGTGCCAAATGATGTTTGTTGACTGTCCAGTGCCTTCCATCAGATTCCGTTTCTTGTCTGCTTATAGGTAATAATCAAACTTAAAACCGGAGACAACTCCAAAAATGAATCTTGGACAACAATGAAAAGGATCAGTAGTCAGGCTAGGAAGTGGACATGAATATACCTTGCCTCATCTACTCGGATAGCCTCCGAAGGACGGAGAGAAAAATCTCTGCTATGGTTGCTACTCGAAGCATACAATGATTTTAAAGGATAATCATATATTGATATCCTTCGGAGCATGAATTATGTCCTTATATTATACTTTTCTATGTCCTAAGTAATACATATAAACGACAATTAATTACTTGCAGGCACCTTCCTTAGGTCATTTGGTATATATTGGACTGTTCGACTTTCGAAGTAGTTTTTAACATCAAACACTGGCAACTTTCTTATAAAGGGTAGTCGCATCACATGTTCATAGTATATTTTTCTTATTTGGAAAACAAATTGATTATAACAAACCATAATAGTTTACATTTTGTTATTTATTATATTTTTATTAGGAGTACTAATTATGTTCATCATAACATATTTAAAATGTTCAAATCAAAATTATTTTTAAATCTAACAAAATAAACAAGGTTAGTTTCCAAGTTTTGTAATAAAAGAAAAGACATATAAATGAAGAAAAGAATGATAATGAAAACCAAAAGATCTTTTTCTACATTCAATCATTTTAACATCCATCACCTACTCAACAAAAGAATGATGGTGAAAACGAAGATCTTTTCTACGATTCAATCATTTTAACATCCATCACCTACTCAATACATCCATTTCACAACGCTTCTAATGTCTATTCCTATTCACAGCACTATTAAAATCATATTAGCTCTAGTTCAGATATTTTCCAAAAATCACTGAATTAATTATATTAAAAAATATAGAGAATACTGTCAATAATCAACTACATATTGACACGTACAAATACAGTACATTTTAGAGCACATGTGTACAACATAAGCAGAGCCTAACACACGAGATGACAACAGGAGGCTCATCCCTCTGTCAAAATCTCATTGGTTAGGCTTTTCCGCAATACCCTTCACGCTAGAGCCTAGAGGACAATGACTTTGGATGGAATATTTCTGCGATTATAAACTCCTTCTAAAGGGCTTAATTAAACTAGATACTGAATAGGACAACTCATGCATCGAACTCGAATAATCCTTGACAATCAGAGTCAAGCGGTAATATACTACTCTCTTAAAGAAAGATAAATTCTGAAAAAGTTTAAAGCAAGTTCTACCTGTAAGGCAAGACGTGGAGAACTCCTCCTTAGCTTTAATCGGCGACAAACATTTCACACTAGCCTCATCGCGGCGTGAAGTCAAGTTAAGGAAAGCCTTCGCCAACCAGAACTTCAAATTCGCGGGCGTAGTCGATCTGCAAATTCCTTCCTTAGACGGAGATGGAAAGCCGAAAATCATCGGCACCGTTCCTTGCTTTGTTGCCATTTCCACTATCCCGCGAAAAGCGACGCGCAATAGCCAATAAGAGAATATATAAATTCAAGCAAGCAAACAACCGTTTTCGAAAACCGCTTCGATAACCGTTTCGAAACCACTCCAGAGGCAGCAAGAAAACACAGACTAGCACATTTTGCGTAGAGTGGACTTGCGTCATTTTCAACTACAAATTTGTAAGAGGAAGCGAATTAATAATTCGTCTCCGACCACAGACGAAACTGGAGAGTGGCGTTGTGGTTCGATCCCGGGCGTCGGGCGATGTCAGCTCAACTAAGAGGCCGTACTGCTTTCCTGTGGAGCCCACCTTATATATCCACAATTGGCGCGTGTGCTGAGTGCGAAGCTATTGGGCATGCTTTGCCGTTACAGCGTGCTTTTCTGTTGGAGTGTGTGATGGCACAGCAGTGCACTAAAAGCTTGGACCAATCAAAAGAAAAAGCCGTGCGCGGTGAAACGACTATGAGGCCCGGGCTCATCCCCAGATTGTGTAGAAAATGACAACTAGACGCTGGCACGTAACACGAGTGCCGCATGACATGCCATTTAGATTTAGGGTGTAGAAAAAGATTAATTGTCCTGATAAAATTATATTTTCTCCATCTCGACTAAATATTAAATTTAAAATTTAGCGTAAATAAATATATTGAATAGAATATTACTTCCTCCTATTTAAAATAAGTGTCGTTTTAGAGAGATTTTAATTATTCAAAATAAGTGTCATTCACGATTTTTTATGCATGTTTATAATTTTATTTCTAAAATTATCCTTTAATTTCTCTCACATCCTAACTATACAGATTATATTTTTAAGGCAATTCAACATGTAATTAATAAAGGTATATCAAACATTTCACTAACTTTCTTAATAAGTGTGCATCTCTCTAAAACGACACTTATTTTAGATAGAAGGGGGTACTTTTTTAGGATTTCCTTTAGAATCGTTACAAAATGATTGCTAATTGATTAGTCAAACTTAAACCACGAGTGCATACTTGCAAGCTTTGATTCAATTTTGCTTTACTTTCTGATTAACAGAAACTTCTTTATAAAAATACAAAAGAAAATTTGTATATATTATAACTCTTCTCAAATCGCATCAAAGCGAGAAATCTTGTGCATTGAATACGTTAACTTTATTAATAAAATTTGAAGGTGAATATTAGAATAACCGGTAAAGTTCTTTTTTTGTGACCATAAGGTCATAGACCTTCTCCAAATCTCTACAAAACAAAAAGTCTTATGCACCGAATTTATTAACTTTTATTTAATAAAAAATAATTTATCAATTTTTATTTCACTTTTTAATAAAATTATCCATTTTGTAATTATTCGCCTTTCTTAATCTTTGAGGCTAATCACAATCACATCTGCTTCGACTGAATTGGAGGGGCATCATATGATTAAATTTAGGAAATCTGATTTGTACTCATGCTTGGTGGAAAATGGGCCTTGAAATTCTTTGCCAAGGTACTCTGACCCTACCTTGTGCCATGAGATCACATATCATGACACAGACATCTCATGACACAGGGTAGGGCCAGAGGATCAGCCCTCAGGAAATGGCGTCCATTTTGAATGAGCTGAGGTAGGGGACTTATCAAGTGCTCCATGACATGCCACAGCATCACTTTCAAATTCAAATTTAATTAATTATAAAATTTTAAATTAATTAATACGTTTCCAAATGACTATATGAAATATAAATAATTTATGAATCATCTTGAAAGTAAAATTTCTATAAATTATTTTTAAATAAAATTTTAACTTTTACATTAATATATAAACATTAATCACATTTTACTTAACATCATCATCATCAGCACCCAGTTTAAAATATTGCAATGAAGCGAGATCTAATAGTACGCAGCCTTACTCCTCTATAATAAAGGGGTTGTTTTCAGTAGATCCACATGCAAATAAGACAAGATATAAATGATGTAAGTTACAGAGGGAAAAAGTAAAATAATAAGCTAATAATAATAATAATAAATAAAATAAAATAAACAATAATATATATATATATATGTAATACTAAATTATTAATAGAACTCATAATAATAACAAAAAAGAGATAGGGCTAACTAATGACTAAATTAGACGAACTCAAAACTGTTGTGCCTATCTAATGAAGACAATAACCGTACTAATATCACTAGAGCAAACACGACTTATACGCTAAAGCATTAGTTACATAGTATTAGATCGTTCTTCAACTCTCCACACTCCCCCGTTAATAAGAAAAATCGCTGGTTATTCAGTTACAAAGTAAAGCAAGCTAGACTTATCAAAACCCACGAAGCGAAATGCAAAATAGAAAAGAAGAATCCATGCTTAAGAGTGAGCCGAATTCTGAGAAGTGGAATCAGCAACAAGGACTTCATTTAAATTTCTCATCGTCCCATTTGCATCCTCTTTACTAAATCTGGAAGAAGATTTTGGCATCCCTAATGTTTTCTTTAATCTGCTAATCCATCCTTTATGCTCTCTATTATCGCAAGATGGCTTTGCTGTCGTTGTAGAGACTTCTGCGATGCTAGCTTGTCCTTTCAAACCGAACCTGAAGGTACTAGCAAAAGAAGTAGACCCGGTTTGACCCCTCTCTACCTTTGCCTCCCTCGGACCGTAGTGGAAACTTGCAGACCTAGGCGACTCCATTACACTCCTCCCTTCCCTCTCAAGCTCACGCATAACATTCTCTCGTAAGCCACCTTCCAAAACCCTAGTTTCCTTCTCCGACTCGACCAACTTCTTCTCCATTAAAATTCTCTCCTTCTCAGACTTCTGCAAGAGCTTTTTCATGCTAGCTAGCTCCTTCTCCAAGCTCTGTATGCGCGAGTTTGTGGCCTCCATTTCTGCTTTGAGTTGAACAGCTTCTCTCGTGGCTGCATCCCGACGGAGGATAGAGCCTAAGGTCATTGATGAATCTCCTCCGAATACGTTTAGTTGGTGGTGGTTCCGCTTATGGACGTGGTGGCTGTTCGCCGCAGTTGTGCTGATCGTACGGCGGGTGTTTAGCTGCTCCATCAACATGGCTCGGACTACGAATCTCAGCGGCAGTCTAGGGTTCTGTACTGCGTGCAAGAGAAGGGGTTGGGAGAGCTTGTCGCAATCTACGAAGCTGCATATCTCTGCTCTTTGATCTTCGGTAATCTTGCTACCGTGTTCCTGCGTCAAAAATTGTAAGAACAAAACCGTAAAGCATCTGAAAAATTGAAGAGATGATTTTATTTTTTTGGTAAACATTCCAATTCGTATGCAGCAAACATTAAAAAACAAATCAGAAAAATTAAAAGACTGAGATTTATTAACGAAATTCGGCATACTTTGCATATGATAGCGAGCACCTAGCTTAATCACTTTCATCGAAATAAAATAAATTTATTCAAGATTTTACTGAGCCAACATCACTCAATCTTTAATACTATCTCTCAATATAACTTTTTGTATAAGATTTTCATACCTGATAATACGATCAATTTATATTAATTTCGACAAAAAAAATTTCTCTACTTCTCTTAATGAAAGATGATTAATAAAAATAACTCAAGCAATCAATTAACTAAGAAAAGAATAACAATATACTTGAAATAAAAGGACTTGCCAACATATTCTCCCAAAATATATCTGAATAATTGTCCACCTGTTAAGCTAATCCATACCAACTCTAGAATCAGGTTGTAACTGCTCAGTTAATAAGTAATTCACAGTAGAAGAGAGAAGACACACCCAATTCTCAAAGATAGCTCAGCTACGAAACACTCAAGAAGATGAACGTTCAGCGTGAATAGCTCCCAGACAACTTAATGCAAAACCAATAAACTCTCAAGCCAGAAAAAGCACATGTAATACTTAAAAGTTATCCAAGTGTGAGTTACTCCAACAACTCAATACCAAATTGTGAACATCAAGGCTTCACTCTCACACGATTACTTAACAGCTCGCAATACACATCATCAAATATTTCAAATGCAAGCTTCTAACACTAAGAGCTTTCAATCATTCCATACGGCACAAGACACACATGTTTCAACTAAAAATCAATCAACCGTATGTCACCAACCCAGAACACACACACACCTTCAGTTGTTTTTTCAAAATTCAATTAACACACCACACCAAAATTTCAACACTACCCCAATAATTACACTGGTGTAATCCACATTATATCTTACCAAGATACACATCAATTAAAGATAGAGTTCTATTATCACAAGTAGAAAATTATCTCAAATAATTTTTTAAATATAACTCAATTGAGAATTATTGGTTAGCTGTCTTCAATTTCATCTAATTAATATCTTATAAGTTTAATTACTAAAAAATGTCAAAACTAATTTCTAATGCCATCTTAATATAAGGCCAGCTTAGCAGATCCGGTTTATATAATTTGGAAAAAAAAGACTAAAGATGTGTAGTTTTTTAAGCCTTACCTTGATGTAGAGGTCAATGACTCTATAGAGCATGTCGTGGCTAATAAAACTGCGCTGCATAGACTCGGCGATGATTTGAAA
>JANIPM010000233.1:6952786-6964418 GCA_027478405.1 Erythroxylum cassinoides
TAGAACCTACATTGATCTCATTTGTAGACGACATATTAAATCTAAAAACAGAAATGTCTCATAGGAAATAATCAAACAATATGAAAAAAAAACAATATCATATTCCGACTTCTACCAAATTAAATACGTAGCAGCAAAATCACAGTAATTTCCAACAAATGATAGCAACAGAATAATTTTTCAACTTAGCTTGTTAGTTAAAGTAGCAATAATAATTAAAATGGAACGACTTATATGAAATGCAAGACGTCGTGAAAAATCACTACCTTAAGTCCGAAATTTTCCATCTACAATGCAACAGAATAACAGGATCTGACCCCAAAGTTAACACCTTTTTCACTAGTTTCGGTGCACTCCAAAAGATGAAGTAGAAATTGTCTCTGAAATTAAAGGGAGGCAGATAAATGCAAGAAGTTGTATGTAAGAGAAAATACGTGTATAAGATGTTTGTATGTAAAAAAAACGCTTAAATTAGATGGAGCAAATAAAGATGAGTGAGAAAAGAAAAATAAAGAGAATGAGCAGTATTCAACGATCTCGTTATTGGGCAGAACAGAAAATGTATACTTTGGCAATAGGAAAAATAAACGTTGGAGCATAAAAATGGCTAAACATTATAACCGTTAAAGGGTAATAATAAGGTTGACAACCGTAAGAAATAAACGTTGGAGCATAATAATGGCTAAACACTGTAACTGTTAGAGGGTAATAATAAGGTTGACAACCGTAGGGTCCCAATAACATCAACATTATATACAAAATCGAGCTCATTATTTAATGAATACATCAACTACAAGGAATATATTCCAGTTTATTTTGCTTTCCAGTAATGAAAAAAAGGGGATGTATTCCGGTTCAGGTATGAGACTTAGATGCCTGGAATATCTGTAGACCTGAAGTGTTAAAGGATATCATGATATAACAGTCTATTCTTCCATTGAAGAAAACCTCCCGGTTTCGTAAAGGTGATACAACCAAACAGGTTCAAGCAGTGCCCTGGCTCTCTGCAGTTTCTGACATTCGTCTCCAGGATTTGATTCCTCTATTTGTCTTTCAATTACTGGGTATATGTCCGGCAATAATGTCAACATCATATCAAGTTTACTCCATTCTCTGTCTTCTGGACCAACTAGCTTTGCACAGACGAAGTTTAGGAGTCCCAATACCAATTCCAAGTCCTTTCTTTCCAGGCCAAGAATAGAGCCAGTTAAGAAAATCACCCCTATCGCATCCAAAATGTTGGAGTTGCCTTTCGAAAGCGAAATTATCATTTCCACAAACCTCTTAAATACACGAAATTCTTGTGATTCAGAAACATCGTCCGCCTGTGGGCTGACTTCATCCATTTCATTGAGCTCATTCTTTGCCAAAGTTGAAGTCCATGATGGGAAATTCAGTTTCATTCTGTTGAAGACGGTCAAATGAGTGCTTTCTTTATCAGTCTGCTTAAGCACGCACCAAGATCCCAAAGCTAGAACTAAATCAGGCAGCCAAAACTTAGCTGGGGCAGTAAGACGTGCTGCAACACTAGAGCCCTGATACATTTCAGTCAAGACAATTAGATCAAGCATATCATTGACAAGAGCAAAAGCTTCTGGTGGAGGCGGTAAAGCTTCACTTGTGTCTCTAAGGATCAGATTGAGTAACTTAGCTGCATAACTGAAGGAGCTCCTCAGACACGCAACAATTTCTTTCAACTCATCCTCCTTCAAGTTCAAGTTTCCTCTACATTGTTGCGCAAAAGCCAAGATTATACATTTTATGTATGCTGATGAAAAGTTTAGGCACCTTCCATGAATCCGAGAAAGAAAGCCCATTGATCGAGACTCAACAATGAATTTGAGAATTGCAGTTAGCATCTTCACCATATTGCGCATTCTCCATTCCGAGGTATAATGAGATCCTAATGAAAGTTCACAAGCTGTTAGAAAAATATTTTAAAGCAAATTAAAATCTGACACATTAATTAATAAATAACCTGGTTATTGAAACTAATCTTTTTTTTTTTCAGAAACCACTATCATAATACAAAAATTAGCTGTGTGAAAATCATGGCTCCTTGACAATTGTAGATGCCTTATCAGCATCATTTGAGCAAGAAGAATCTGCTTGAGATTTATGTTTTTCTCCAGTAAGATGGGCGTTCATTTTAACTGTCAAAGATTCTCCAGCCTCACCTGTTCCCAACAACTTCTCTGCACAGTTAACCAGGTGATCTGCTGCCGAATCCAGCACAGTCAGCTGAAATGGAAAATTTTGGAAAAAACTGAAAATGGATCATCGACAATAATTTCTACTTTAACAATAAGACAGCTCTTGACCTCAAACTACAATCAACAAATAATTTTGTTGACCAAAGATCATAATATTAATACTGACGACATAAATATAATGGCAACGGAAAATATCTGAAATTGGAAATTTTGTATAGGTTAAGGATGGTTAGCTGCATTTAATTCACAATGTGACATGTTCTTGTGGCGGTCAAGTTACAAGCATACAATTCTTAGGAAACTGACTATCTCTACAGATAAAACTTTTCAAGCCTCAACTAAGACTCATCTAAGGGCAATTGAAGTTTCAGTTTGCGCCTTGATGTTTATTATCAAGTTTAGCAGCATGAATTGCACGTATGAGCTTTTGATTTCTTGGTTATTTTGTTTCCTCAAGGATATTATCACGATGAAAAGTTGTTGGTCTATATGAAAGTAGCTCCACTTTGTGACCGAAAAACACAACCAACAACCTTCTCTTCTAGCTTCCAGAACCGAGGAAAAGGTATGATGAGAAAAAAAAAAATAGCCATGTTCGAAAATTGTAGATAAAGCTAAATTTAATGTGCAATGACATGTCACAAACAATTCAAACAAAACAAGAATGAACAATAAGTGACAGAGAAGGTACAGTACTTGCTTCTGAATGGATGCCGAATGAATTTCCTCGGAACCACGAACATTTGTGCTTGTGTTTATATTTTGTAGAGTCATGTGTAAGGCGAGGGCAGTATATGCCAAGATAGGAGATATATCCATGTACATGTAGTTGATACACTGCACAACGCTGACCTCTGAAATAATTTTCAAAGCATCTAATGGTAGTTCTGGAGTTAGAGAACTTAAGACTTGCCTCCTAGTGTCCTCACATGCTAGCAAATCTTTTATTTGCCAGGCTATCCCAACAGCAACTGAATAATCCTCTTCAAGAGTGGAAACTCTCTTTCCTTTTACATGTTTCCACTTAGCCGCAACTTTGACAGAGGGCTTGCATTTTTTCCTTTTTCCTGGAGAAACTCTTTGCTTTGGTATCTCAGTTCCAAATTTAACATGGCAACGATATGCTGTCTTCTGTAAAAGTGCTGTCTGAGCCTCCAACATTTGATCAAAGTAGTCACAGGACATAAGTAATTTGTGGGCAGACCTGACTTCATTTTGCATGTCAACATTGCCTGGTAATCCGGTACAATTAGTGACTAGACCCATACACTCTTCAACAAGTTCAGCTGCATCATCTGGAGAGACAGCAGAACACATGTCAAGTACAGCTGATTGAGCACGCAAAGTAGGTGCAGCAGCAAACAAGCACTTTACTTTTCCGCCAACTAGGAACTCTTTGAGGGCACTCTTAAAACATGGTTCACTCAATAGATTATTGCAGAGGTGGGCAGCAGCAGCAAGTAAACCCTCAATCTGATTTTCTTCTAGTTCAGCATGTGATAAAACTAAACTGATTAGCAATTTAAGTAGTTCCATGAGGGTCTTAAGAGAAGCCCCTTCTGACGCCAAGTATTCACAAAATCTTGCACCAGCCATGGGGGATCGTTTTATGATAGTGATACAACGGTCGCATGCTTGTTCAATGGATAACTTTGAGGGAAAATAGGATGGTATAAGCAGTTTTGTTACCTTCTGAGCAACCTGAGGTTGATCATTTGCAAGGGTGGATAGTAACACTTCTAAAGTAACCACCTGGTGTGACATCATGCAAAGACAATCAGAAAACACAAAGAAACACCTCTAGAACATTTTTTGAAAACAGTTACATAATAAAGCAGTATTTTGGAGAGTTATCTATACCTTGTTAAACTGGAATGTTCTTATATCCCTTATAAGGAGGAGGAGATCCAAAACAGCAACACGAATTGAATGAACATTATCCAAGATTAAATGGCCAAGTCTTGGTAAAAGCACTATAAGTACTCCATGAGATACTGGATTTCCAAGCAAATAAACAATGCCGTTCAATGTGGAAAGTCTGACCTCATTGCATATATCATTCGACATGTCATCGAAAATTTTTGTAAGTATTTTTGTAATGGTTGATGAAGGAATAATCTCCCAGAATAAATGAAGTACCCGGCAACAACCTTCCACCGCAACAACTCTCACATCTGGGCAATCATCCATGAGCAGCTTTTCCAGTAAAAAGAACTCTTTATCAAGAACTATATCTTTATCTTCCTTTGTTGCATCAGGATCTTCAAGAGGGAACAAATCTAGAAGTAAGTGCAAAGCATTAAGCCGGACGTTTGAATTTGCCACCTGTCAAAATATACACAGTAGATGCTCATATACAAATACTAGCAAGTATCCCAGTAAAATAAGAATATAACAACACTGTCATTATCCCACATCAAAAATTGGACCCTAGAAGACCTAGATCAGGTAAATGTCAAAATTTTCCAAATTTTTTATCTTATTCGCCTAATTTTGAAAACAGTTATCAGTTAGGAATTTCACTGAGAACACATACATCAGTACAATTATTATGTTGATATGCTAGTTTACCTGGGGAAGGTCTGTCCCCAACAATGGCATTTGGAAATAACTTAACAACATGCAACAAATGAAAATGATTTAGTATTATGTCAACGTGTTTCACCATAGCCAAAAACAACCCACGCAAATACTATTTCAACAATTAACTTTTGACAACAAATGTCTTACTTGCAATGATCTGAATATCACAGGCTCAGCCAGCCGGAAGAGCAATTTCTCTACCCCATCAGTAACCCTTTGGGTGATAAACCCACCCAATACTCTCCTAATCGAAGATGAAAGCCCCCGCGAGCTCGCGTATATAGCACCCTCAGTCAAACTCTGCAAAAATCCATTTTCGAACTCATTCTTCAAGTCCCCATCCACATCTTTCCACGCCCTAAATAATATTTCTCCATAGGCCTCCAAAATCGACTTCCTTCCGAAAGCAATCTGCGACTTTATCATAGCCAATGCTTCCTTCAACAACTGGGCACTCAATCCAAACACGAACGCTAAAAACCGCCGCCCTTCCTCGGTCTTCAAATACAGAGGAGCAATCACGCACCGAATTAACAGCAACTTCATGTCCTCTATACTTTCGTCTTCAAAGTCAAGCAAAGTGAAGGCCTCACGCAGTGCATAAACCCTATGCACATCGACTTTCTTCTTCAACGTCAGGGATCTCGAAACCAGAAACGGCAAAGATTGAGAAATAAGGGTCTCTCGTCCGTCAAAATCCAATTTCCAGCAATTCTCACACAAACTCGCAACCTCTGACGACAAGCTCGAATTCGGATCGAAAAGAACCAAGTTATCGTGCAGTAACTGAGTCGCGGACAGCAAATCGGAGGACGAAAACGGCTTCTTGGGATGAGACACGCACAGGAAAGTAACATGAGCGAGAACTTGGAGCTCGGAGAGAAACCGGGACGCATCCTCTCTGGAGTGATCATCTCGGTGACGGGGGCGTTTGGAGGGCGGGGAATGTTCTGGAAGGTTGTGGAAGGACAGGAGGGAGGTGGAGATGGAGTTGCGGAGGGAGAGAGGAAGAGAGGTGGAGAGCGGAGAAGATGGAGGTATAGAGTGGATTAGGGACTTGAGAGTCGATTTGGTGGAGGAATTCAGGCCCAGTTTCACGGCGGCGGAGAGGAATTCCTCCGCCGAGGAGGAACGGAGAGAGCACCGGAGTTTCTTCTCCATTTCAAATTGTTGGTTTCGGAGGGAAGCAGAGGGAGTTGGTTGGTTTTCAATTTCTTTAAACTTTTCCTTTTTCTTTATTTCGTTTAGGCTTCGGGCCTATTATGTTGGGAATGCTATAAATATTTGGGCTGTGAGGAAAGGACAAATAACCGACAAATAGAAATAGCCCAAAAGAATACAATCTATGAAAATCTGCAGATCTGTATGTTCGTGTTGTTGCATGGGTGTCTGTGCCTTCGTATGGTACGTGGGGAGCGGGAGTGGATGCAAACAAAGTAACTTTTTGTTTTTTTTTTTTTTTTGATATCTCAGCTTGGTCGGATTAATCCTAGGCTCCTAATGATAAAATTTTATCATTATTTTGTGGACTAGCATAATAAACATAATCTTGTACAAATCCCGATTAATTTGATGTCAAGGTAATTGGGCTTGTTAATTCTCTCTTTAATGTATCATTGGGTTTGTATTCATGGGCTTGCTATGATATGTAGGCTTGGCCCATGTATTATAAAGTACAGGAGGCCCTACTGCTAGCTAACCTTTAAAATACAGTTGTCCCATTGAAAACTGTATGTGTGTGTGCTTTTGCTGATTAAGGATTCGGAATAGCAGTAGCAAATCCTCTGCATCTCTATCACGTCGCTTTATAGAACATTACAATGGATTCAATGTTTCCTCAATTTCCAGGTATTTATCAATCTAATTATTGAATATAGTATGTTGCAATTCTAGGGTTAATTACTTGTGTTGATTAATTACTAAATTAATCTAGAATTTCGGGTATAATTTTCTTTCACCTAAGACCCCACCCCAAGAGTCCTAGAGGATGTAAACTTGAAACTCCAAGATCCCTCAGGTTTCCATGTAGCCTGTACACTTCTGCACACAAAGAGTCTTCACATATTTGATTGTCCAACTGATGATTGATCACTGACCTCTTCCTACTCAGCATCAGGTTCTCATCAGCCCTTAGGTTCCCTAGTAGCTCCAACTCTCACTCTACCGCTGGAAGAGAGGCGTTCGTAATTGATCAGATCAGGGAGCTTTGCCCAGGGGGCTAGAGGATCATCAATAGGAACATTTCCTATTTCTCCTCCTTTGGCATGACTCGAACTCAAGACCTCCTGAAAGGGAAAGCTTTAAGTGAGAGGCTGAAACAATTTAGGCCACTCCTACTTGTCACAAAGTAACCTCTTTGTTACCATTTGGTGTGGACTTTGATGCGAACCACTAACATCTGTACGCACCAAGAGCTTAACGAGCCGTTTAGAAATTTTCGAATTGAATTCATTAACGAATTGAATTCAATTACATTAATAAGATTGAATTGGATTCAACTTATACTGTTTGGAATAAATCCAGTAATATTAGAATTGAATTCAATTACATTGTTTAGAACACAATCAAAATAAATTCAATTATTTCATATAACATTTTTACCCTTAACTAAAAAATAATCTTACTAAATAATAAACATTCACACTTAAATAGAACAATTTATAAACATCAATTTCATTATAGTGAAATCATCAAAAAAATTTATTATTAAAATGAGAAGAAAAAATGATTGCAAAAGAATATAGACATGATGGGAAAATGAAAGGAGAAACTAAATCGAACAATAGATTTAAAAGAGAACGATAATCATAGACTAAAAAAAAAAGACACCAATAAACAAGGAAAAGGGAAAACTTGGATATGGTGAGAGGTGCTGATTCGTGAAAAAGGCGTTGTTGTTCCGTTTCTTGGTAAGAAGGGTTGTTTGAGGTGAGAGGGGTTACTTGAGGTGAAGAGATATATGGTAGGATTAGATGGGTATTATTGGAATGATAATTTTAACGTTCAAAAAAAGAATTAAAGTCCCAATTCATAATTCAATTTCAATACTTTTTCAGGATGGATGGGATTAACTCATCCATTTTTTCTGTTTCCAAACACTTGAATTGAATTCAATTCATACCATTCCAAATATCCTGTAAATGGAAAACTCGATGAAAGAACAGAACTTGAAGTTGCAGACTTGTAGGTTCTGTCACAGGTACAGCATCAATTGTTGATTTTCCATGCAGATTTACTTCTCATTCAATTCAAATAACACCAACTTGAACAAGAAATGTTGTTATCTTTTGGTAACGAGAGAATCTACAGCCAATAAATTAGTAACCAGCACCTCAAATGCCAGAAACACTCAAGAACTCACCTCCTAGGCTTTGAACAAGATAGAAATGTTGGACAATAGGATCCTACAACTGGTATAGTAGACACTTACAGGCTTGGGGCCAAAAACTTACGTGTCTGTCTGACTGTTTCTCACAAATCATAGATAAGAAAACATAGCTTTAATGACCTTATTGTTTTAACTAGGAGATCAGCCAAGACGTTGTAGTACAGTGGGCACAAGAACATGGACTTGAACAGGACCATATGTACTATTAGCGGCAAACTGCCTTCCTATTCTGTGAAGTAGAACAAAATTTCTGCGCATTGCCAGACTGGAATATCCTAGGAAACCCCTGTGGAGTCATATGAGAGAGGTGGAGCCTCTGACATCATTTGGCATTAAACTTATACCCCTAACTCTCCCAATACACCCCAGAAACAAAGGTCTCTAACTTCTTGATGATGAGTTGGGTCCTACAACCACCATCAAGGGAAGCAATATTAGCATTCACATGTATTGGTGAAAACTATGACCTTATGGGACCTCGGTTGCCAACTTTGAGAAAGGATGCTCTCTAATCTCAACCTATTCAAAGTGACCGTTCTTCAAATAAGTACTCTACTTACCTATGAGAGTAAATAAACTTTCTTGGTGACAAATTTCTGATTAGCATTAAAGAGGATAAGAATCAACTATCAACTACTGGTAACTCCATACCTAGCAAACACTGTACTCTCTAACAAAAAAAGGAAACATCCCACTCACCACTGAGAGCCCCAACATTCCAAGCAAATCTTGTCACAGTTCATAAACTTTTTCGATGGCCCAAATGCAGCACAAATGTATCAAATCAAACAAAAACAATGCTTCATTCCTCATGGCTTTCAGCCTTTTGAAAGACATAGGAAGCATCCCAAGAACCATCAAAAGACTTAAGTGATGTACATAATTCTCTTCTCCAAATACATAAAAGTAAAACTGATAAATAAGTGAAAAGGGGATAGAAACAAACTAAAAGTTTGGTGACCAGTAGTAGGGTTCATGAAAAAGCAAACAGTACAATGAATGCTATTAAACAGGTCTTCAATGGCCCTCTGGCTCTCTCCATGTCCCTCTTCCACCTTATTTGGCTTTTGGACTTTTTGAGTCAGAGTCTTACATGTTAAAGTATGTTAAGCCTATACTTTATACATATATCTTCCCTTTTCTATATCACACGCTCCAGCTGTGAAATTAGCTAAGTCCTTACTTGGTTCTGGAAAAATGAACTCCCCAATCATCCACTCAAACCACACCATAAAATGGCACAGAACACTAACTTAGCCTGTAAAACCAAACTTTTGCAAATAATGACTGTTGTTCTCTGGGAAAGGTATTTGCTGTTTAAACAACCAATGAAGCCAATTACTCCTTAAAGGGTATCAATTTATCTTGATAGTAACGAGAAATTTTCCTCCCAGGGGAGTTTTGATCAGAGTCTTCATATGTCAATCTTCTTTTAATACCAGCTCCTAAGGCGCACAGAGAGTTCTCTTTAACATCTTTTGAGTTCGAAAGAATTGAGGATGAGAAAGGGGTAATCACAGGCTCGGGTGTCTTCAACTTTTCCATTTCCTTACACTGCATTGCAATAAAACAGGACAATATGTGTTCCTGCTGAAGGAGAAAAGAATTGATACAAGATGTTATGTCCGAAAGTTGAGAAAATGAACTGCGTTTTAATAAGAAGAAACTAACATTTTCCTGAGAATTCCACAGGGAAATCATATTCATCTTGAGCTCCAGTTCTTTCCTTGTGAACTGGCTATTATATGCAGCTAATACTGCGGCAGCTGCAATAGCAGATGGTCGATGATCCAACGAATTCTCATCTGAGCAGAGAAAAAGATTCAAGTTTGGCAAAGAACTTGGACTTAAAAAAGGGTCAAGTTCGACTTTTAAAAGCTTACCTTTCACCATTGCCATTATGAGTTCTGCAGCTTTAGATATTAGTTCTTTTGTTTTAGATTCACCACAAATTTTAGCAACAAAGTATCGTAGATAGATCAAAGGAGTGATTGTACTCATTTTCCACTCCAAGGTGGTTAACACAAATAACTCCATTCTCTGAATCGACTTGTTCTCGAAGCAATAATCTTTAACTGGGAACTCTGATAAGACTGGTACTCTACACTCCACCATCTTCGCTGCTATTGACAAACACGCCACGGACAACAACTGAACGGCCCACAACTTCCCCTCCTGCGAAAAAACAACATCAAACCATTATCATTGCCAAAGACCAAACGTGATAAGACATTAAGGCCAACACAGAACTTGTTAGTTACATCTATCGATCTTTTCGAAAGCAGCCGGTCGAAGTAAGTCACAGAAAGATAAGCTGTGAGCAACTGGAATCCAAAGACTGCCCGAGTCTGTGAACAAGACAACACACAAGGTTTTAGACTCAAGAAACAGACCTGAAAAAATGGGAAATGTTTCATAATACAGTACAAGAATCATTTACGAACATGAAAAATCCACTCAATGGCATCCAAGCGAGCAGACTTTAACCATCCACTGCTGTTTCTCGAGCAACCACCAGAAGAGACACAACATCCGAATCCAAAACTGGTCTCTCTCTGAATTAGATTCTCCACGTACTCGATTTCCTCACTTCCCAAAACAACACAAGTTTCGTGGTCATCAAAGCTACAAGTACCGTCACCATTCCCGTTTTCACTGTAACAAGAAGCTTCATTTTCTTCACACAACAGACCAGTAAGATGCACACCACTTTCAAAGCCTCCCATGGACACTATAATAACTATAACCTCAACAGCTCAAACTGGAACATGGGTATTTGACATTCTGTAGGATTGAACTGCCTAATCCACGTTGCCCAGATCGAGCAAATCTAAAGAGGAGGGGATAGAGAGTAGAATCAGGGTGAGTGAGTAATGGAGTGTAGCGGTTTTGGTGCCGCCAAAATTAGAGGAAGAGATATAAAGAGGCGCTATTAAGCGGTTACTTCCCGCGTACATACGTGCAGTATTCAGTCGAAGGCACAACACATACGGTCTAGAACATAGCCAAAATTGTCTCCAAATGTTAGGGAGCCGGAGCTTGAAACTCTTTTTTCTTTTAAGGATGATGTTTTTTTTAAAATTGGGTACAATTAAAGTTTAAATACCAAATAAAAGTTAGATTCTCTTCCTAATCCTCACATATCTTCAATGTTTTGTACAATGATAATATTTTTCGGTTAGAATACCATTGGCCTATAGAAACTTAATCTTTTTTATTTGACAAAAGATTTAAGATGTAAAAATATTCATTGAATTAAATTAAAAATTATATTAAATTAAAAATTTTGATAAATAATTAGAAAATATTAAAATTAAAGTTTAAAAAATAATATAATGTTAAATAAAATTAATTGGTTTATTTTAATTTCTAAAAACTAATTAGTTCACAAAAATTAGCTGATTAATTAATAAATTAATCAAATTTTAATAATAATTATTATTAAACC
>JANIPM010000233.1:6967702-6978723 GCA_027478405.1 Erythroxylum cassinoides
AAGAAGCATTAGAATATTTGAAATTTAATTAAAAAAGAAATAGTTAAATAAAAATTAATTAATTAATAAGAGCTAATTAATTTATAAAAATTGATTATTAATTAATAAATTAATTCGGTTAAAAAATTTTACGATTAAAAAAACAACTAACTTTTTTTTTTGGTAAATAAAGGGGACCATGCTTCGAAATTATCAAATTAACAGAGATAACAAACACCAACTAAATCATGCATCAGCCAGGTTCTAACATCTTCTGGCGGATCATGAAGAACATAGGTACCAACTTCAAAATTAACAAGATGATGAGAAAGAAAATTGGCCACAAAGTTACCCTCACGATGTAAGTGGTAACCTCAAATCGATGTAACAAGCTACAGATACTCCAAATAAGTGCAGTGCATGTAACATCCATCGAGTAATGACCCAATATCATATCTTATTATCGCATTCAATGATAAGGTGAGTGATAACCATATCAGCCACAGGTTTCATTCCCTCTAAAACGCTCCAAAGCTCGGCTCGTAAAACTGAACAACGATGGCGTTTTTCAATGATTGATTATTTGAACAAAATTTACTTATCAATCATTGATATGCAAGTGGATATGAAAGGATGAGGATGATAATTGCAACACAAGCTGAATGGAGTGAGATTGCATATCGACCGTAGAGCAGAAGGACAAAAATCTAGTAACAAACAAATCTTGCCAGACACAGATTAGCTGGAACGTGGTACTCTGTAATAGACAAGTGAAATGGCCAAAAATATCTATGTAATACAGCGCGTGGATGGAGAGATGTGGATAAGGACATGAAAGGTTCCCACGTATGTCTGAGTCACCATCACCGTCCATTTCAAGGCTAAATAAGGTAATTCATTTAATCAGACACGTTTGGAAAATCAAAATTACGGCTCACGTTGACAGGTCGGATGGAGAGGGGAAGGTTTGTCACCATCGATAAGTACTGGGATTCAAGTTTTACTCTCAACATAGAAACGGAGGGGGAGGCATAGGAGAGAAAGAGTTTGGTTTCCCAGTAAATTTTAACCTTAATCTCTTATAATTATATATATATATAGAAGATAGAGTTTTGTTTGTTTTTATAGGAGTTCGTCTCTGTGTTGTTCTTCTCCTTCTCTGCCTCTCTCTCTCTGGTTTCTGTTCTGGTGTTTCAGAAGTTTGTGATCGTGGTTCGGTTTTAGAGAAGCTGAGGTGTTGATCCTGTTAAGGGTTTTCGGGAACTTATTTCGTTATTCCTCATTTAAGCCAATTGCAAGAGGTACGTGATTGATCTTCTCGCTTGTGTTCAATGAAGTTGGTTTTTTTGAGCTGGTCATGCATGATTCTGTTGCGGGTTTGGTTTAGGATTCGTCTTTCTGTTTTTTTGTCAATGTATGATCATTCGGTAGTTGAACCTGAAGCTGGGAAGCATAAGTTGGGACGATGAGTTTCTGAAAAATGAAAATGGAAAATGAAATGAAACATGAAAGGAATTGTTTAACGTTGTAGTGTAGGAACGCGGCTTTGAGCCTCTGACAATGAAGCCCGATACCTCGTATCTTGTTTTTCTCTGGGTTTTATAGAAGATTTCTGAATTGGGTTTCTTCATTTCTCAATTTTTGACAGAGGGTATTCGAAAGATGGGAAAATTGGAAAACATCCGGGAGGATTCTCTTAAATTTTCCGGACAACGGTCTCCAGTGCCACCTCCATTACCTGATCCATCGAGAGCTAGCAACAACAAGAAGAGATCGGGCAAGGATGGCTCAGGTTTAAGAGGATACAACGTTGCGTCTACTCGAGCAACATATATGTGGGATCGTCTTTTCGATGAAGGATATAGAACGGATGTTACTGTTAATACCGACAATGGTGGCTCTATCTTTGCGCATGCCAGTATTCTGGTGAGGACTCTCTACCTTTGGATCGTAATTAGCATTTAAAGAAAAAGAAAAACTTGAGGTTTGTCAGATCAGATCATCAATTTATCAACTTGATTTCTTTTACAGGGAATGGCTTCTCCGGTATTGAGAGGCATGTTAAAACAAGCGAAAGGTCGTGGCCGACGGCGAACAATATCAATTCACGGTGTTTCGCATGACGCTGTTCGAGTTTTTATCCGGTTCTTGTACTCTGCCTGGTACGTGTCAACAGTCAACCTTCATGAAGATTAGAATCTCATTGTATTTAATAGAACTCAATGAACCAAGTCTTAAAGATCGTATGTTCTTGTACGTATAGCTACGAGGAAGATGAAATGAAGGAATTTGTACTGCATTTGTTGGTTCTCTCCCATGTGTTTGCTGTCCCACAATTGAAGCAAATATGCGTTTGGCATCTGGAACAGGGGTTTCTTAACGCAGAGAACGTAGTAGACATCTTTCAGCTTGCCTTGTTGTGTGATGCTCCTCGACTCAGCCTCATTTGTCACCGAATGATTTTGAAGAACTTGAAAGAAATTTCCGCTACGGAAGGATGGGAAGTAATGAAGAAGAGCCATCCGGTTCTCGAGAAACAGCTTCTTGAATCCAAGATCAACGAAGACAACGTAAGAAAATCTATGTATATATATGAATCTCTCTTTCTCTTGACTCTGTGTTGGTGTTCTGACGTAAAATCTTGTAACTTTCCAGAGGCAAAAGCAGAGGATCAAAAAGTCGAACGAGAGGAAGATATACTCGCAGCTGTACGAGGCGATGGAGGCTCTTGTTCATATATGCAGGGATGGTTGCCGGACGATTGGTCCTCACGACAAGGAATTCTCCGAGAACCAACCACCGTGCAATTATTCAGCCTGTAAAGGACTAGAATTGCTGGTTCGACACTTCGCTAGTTGCAAGTTGAGGATACCTGGCGGGTGCAGCCATTGCAGGAGGATGTGGCAACTATTGGAACTTCACTCCCGTCTTTGTTCTGATTCAGATACTTGCAGAGTTCCTTTGTGCAGGTAATGTACGTTCTTCTGCTCTGTTTCATCAAGAGAACATGATCATGACGCTAACATTCCTAGTGCAAATTGTTTCTATTCAGGAACTTCAAGGGGAGGACTGTGAAACAGAGCAAGAAGGACGAGATGAGGTGGAGAATACTGGTTAAGAACATACTCAGAACTAAGCACATTGGAGGATCACCTTTCTTTTCTTCAGATGCCTTGACTTGTTGATAAAAGAAAGTAAAAAGGCATTCAATTGTATATTTTTTCTTGTAATTATCTTCCTAGAAGTAGGAGATAATGCATTCAGCTGGTTTCTTGAGAGAAGCCATTAATAACAAAATAGATTCTTTTTAGAATCTCTGTGCTCTCACGTGTTGGAAAGCTGCCATAAGCATAAATCTGAGCATAAGGATGCAAGATCTTCTGATCTCAACTTTTTTGTGTGCAATTCGTTTTGGTGCGATCCCTAATTAATGTAAATCAACAGTATGATTTCTTCACAGAGAGTTAAAAAGAAAAGGCAAAGAAAGGAAAAGAGTCCTTTAGTTGACACATGCTTCAAGAAATATCGGTACTCAATAATCAGAGAACGCCGACAATTGTTTGTTCACAGATGTGAAACGTGTTTGATTTGACTGTGGGCCTGTTTCAAAGTTTTGATTGAAATTGACGTTGATAGCTCTTCTTTCATTGGCCTTTTCTATGTCTGGGTCATAACTTGTTGACCCAGTTCAACGATTCGGCATCTTCTTCCAAGAGAAGGTCGTGTCATTTCAAGCTTCAAGCTTTTTGTTCAAACGGGCAATGGCAGAACAGGAAAGAAAGCATCAAAGTGGAAGCTTTTTTTCTTTCCTAGGTTCGTTGCTTACTCAATTCCTACTCTTTACTTGTACAGGGTTCAGTTTTTGCCCTGTTACTTGTATTTAGACACTGATTGTATTGATTCTTTCTGTACATACCCACATAAAGAAACTTCAGATTTGCCAGTAAGGTGCTTGAAACTTCCATCTCTGCTTTTGTATGAGCTAGAAGAAACATGAGAAGAACTTAGGACCAAGAAATGCTAACTATATTTTATTAGTAAATGTCGAATAAATGCCCAAATAATACAATGCAAGTAACCACAAACCATTCTGCTTTTTTAAAATGGTATTAGAATCATGTCCAAATGTAATAACGTATTCGATCTATGGCAACTCTGCTGAAGCAGTAGGGAAATCTTCACGCTTTCTTCTAAAAATGAAAAATCTGTAGTTCACCTATCTTCTTCGGTGTCTTCTGGTGTTCAAATGCCAGCGTCCTTTTGCTTGGGAAAAATTTTCGATGAATTTCCTCTTTCTTGTCAATGTTTGGTAGTTTTTGACTGACATTTGATGACTATCCGACAAAATGTGTCTTGTTCTTGTCTGTAAAACTACTAGCTGTCTCTCCATATGTTGTGGGCTGAAATCTTTGAAAGGAAAACCCAGGTATGCCCTGTTGCTACATCGATTGAAACTGAGTTCGTAACCATGGAAGTATCAGCTATAGTTTGGTTATATTCCTGAAAGGATCATTAATTCATTCAGACATTTCTTTCAAGGAGAAGAACTTTCCTCATCTGAACTTCTATCTTGTCCCACATTGTATCTGCTAAGAACTGGTAGAGCAGCAGTTGCAGAAATTCGGAAAGATCTAGCAGAACCCACCACTGTTCTATCTTGCATGCTGCCCACTTCCTTGCATACATGGTCCAATGTGGTTAAGAAATCTCTTACAATCATAAAAATTCTTAAAGGATGGGCCTCCTCCTTTCCTGCATCTCCATGAAAATATTCTGTTACCTCTTTTACAAGTGATAATGCCTTCCTTTCATCAGCTTTGATCCTAGTAATTTCCTCATCAGCCTTTCTCAGAAAGTCCTTCATCGAATCAAAAAACTTTCCCTGTAAATCAGGCTTCTCATACTGCAAAACTAACCTGACTTTTTCAAGCCCCATTTCTAGCTTTGAAACATAGCTGCTTAGAACATCAGAGTCCATTCCTGCTGCCTTTTTGACATTGCTGAGATCTCTGCCAAGTCCAGACACAATGTGCAATCCTTTCTTCCTGAAATCTTCGTCCTTCAATGTGGACTGCTTATTTTCCGGAAAATTCTCGTTTTTAGAATCAGTACACGCACCTTCTGATCTAATGATTTCCTGGACCACGAAGTGTAGCAACGTAGTTTTCCCATCTGTTCCTTTTATATCAACAAGTTTTAGAAGTGTATCAAGCTTAAATGCTTTAGCATCACCACGATTGGTGCCAACATTCATCCTGTTTCCTGTCCGAAGAACAGCTTCCAAAAGTTTGAGGAATAACCTGCTGTTCTTCAGTTCCTCACTTGCTTCCTGATAGAGATGGAGATATTATAATTAACGCCTATGTTGTTTTGTTTATTGGAATACTTTTAGGAACCAAGATAAAAGACATAATCAGTGTCAGCAGTAATAGATTATAGCTCAATTACCTCTAGGGTTTGAAAAGATTTCCTCAAATATCTGACTTCTGTATCAAAATTGGCTCTGTACAGCATGACTTCAACTCTTTTGAAGGCAAATGGAATATCAAGCACTGTCTTTAGGAATCGTTCTGCAGTCCCTAATTTGGAAACATCACCTTTGTAGTCTCGAAGTTTTATTTCTTCCTCCTTCGTTGGTGCCATTTTTACCAGAGTCTCCAAAAGCTCAGCTCCCAGGCTGTCCGGGTTGCCTGTTGTGCAGAAAATCATAATTAATTAATAAATACCACAAAAAAGAGAAAACTTAGGAACTGACAGCAGAACTATATTCCATATTTGGAAATCATAATGGTACTAATGTGGTCTTTCACTTGACCAAGGGAGTTTCCTCTGGCCCAAGCCTTAGGTGACACTCTCGTTGCAATTACTAGTTGTAACAGAAGAAAAAAACGAAAGCTTCAATCTTGCAACTAAGCATAAATAAACTACAAGTGGTATATGTCACCAGGATCATTCAGTTCCTTAAGTCAGAGGGATGAAATAATTTTTCATTGCAATGTGAATATGGTGAAAACATTTCGTTTGCATCAGAACCAGAAGCTTTAAATTTTCATAAAGAACACAGATTCGATCATATCCGATCTATTCATACTACTGTACTTTTAATGCCCCACTGATCTTTGAACGCTGAGTATGAAATCAAATAGATTAACATAATCTTCAAGAGTGTTTTGAGTGTTATTCATTGCTTTCTCTTTCAGCCATTCTGCCCCATTCGAGTAATCTCACATTGAAGGAAGAAGAATAACAGATGGCAACCTATTGAATCTGACCTATATGTTAACCTTAAATATAACATTCACCTGACTAAAAATCTGTTTTCTGAAGCACTCACTACTTCTAACTTCTTCCTGTGACACTGCCAGTTTCCACTTCTACTTCGTTCTGGTAGAGTTGCCTTTGAAGGAACAAAACCATCATTTATGTCATATGATTATGTTAAACTGCATTTTCTTCTGTTTGAGACTGTAATGATGATAACTTCTAATTTAATCTGTTTGACTATAATTACTGTTTTCCAACAGGTGTATTTTCTTCCAAATTTTAGATATTAATTCCAAGATACATGTAATCATATTGTAGTCTACTACAACTTTGCTTATACAATACGATTTACTTGTATAAAAAGCAAACACAGTAGTCGACGGGAGTGGGGGACATGAACTGTACAGTCTATTAGGTATCATAGTCATTTGCACTGCCCAGTCTCTCGTGCATAATTCACGGAGTGATAGAGGCATCAACTCCCCTGAATTTATGGGTTAGCCATACTTTTCCAAGGAAGACATGAAGTACGATTCTATTAGTTTTGCTTTTATCCTACTTTCTTTAGACAGGTTAGCAGGTTATGATTATAAAGCTTAATAGATGATCTGAACAGAAAATAGTAATACTATATACCATCTAACAGAGCTTCAGAGACTTCATCTCGCGTCACATTCAGTGCTCTTAACAAAATTGCTATGTTCTGTGACTTTTTCGGATCCAACACTCTGTTCTCATGCTCAACAGGAGGTAGAACCGATCTTCTCGTAGGTTCTTTCGGGACTGAATTTGCAGAATTGCATCCGAAAAGACTCTCCATCATGTCCTCGTTTAATCTGCCAAGAAATTTAATAACCATCCATAATCAATAACTTCAATTACTATGACTCTAAATTCCTCCGAGAATCAAACTTATTAACTAGGGAAACAAGTTTCATGTTACTCACTGAAAGGAGCTGGATTTGAACTGGTCCCACACTGTGGCTCTGTCAGATGTTGCCCTCACTTTGTCCCAATGCAGAGGCTTTAACCTGGGCTTGATTCCGTCATTGTCATCGGGATCATTCCTCTCCGATGAACTTGCTTCATTACTAAGTTGTTCAACAGGGCTTTTAGTTTCAGTCGTGGGACCGACTTTGGGGTTAGGAGTCCAAGACTGCGACTTCCCAAGTACCTTACTTGGCATCGACGACACACTTGATTCAGATGTTTCGAAAGATCCAACCTTCCTCGGCGTTGATAATGCAGGCGGTATAGGCGGAGGAGGAGGAACTGGAGGCGGAGGCGGCGGTGGAGGTGTCGGAATTCTACTTGATTGTTGGCTGTTTATTGATCGGAGAAGAGCCACATTAGGCGGTGGTGGCGGCCCTGAGAATTTTGGCCTACTGTGAACATAAGAACTAGTTGGCATAGTATCATGAACTTTGTCCTGCCGTGAAGTCACAGGGGGCGGTGAGAAAGGCGGAGACGGTTGCTTCATTGGTGGTATAATCACATGCTTCATTTCCGGCGATGATACTGCCGGAAATCTCGACCTCGGAGACGTTCTTCGAGAGTTAGGAAACGAACTATTAGTATGACCATGAGCATCGTTTCTACTACCATTAACAGACCTCACCGAAACAGGCATGTAGTACCCGTCAACATCATTGCTCACCGACGAGCCCTGTGGGGTATAAAACGCCGTCTCACGACTCTCCTCGTCGGAAGACGACATTGACGACGGAGAATTATCGTGAGAGGGAGGTTTAGGCAATGGTGGGAGTGGCTGCAACTCAGGACTAGGCCTATATCGCTCAGATCTCTTGATGGAGTTCAGTTTGCGATACGGCGACGTATTCGCTGCTCCGTTAACTTCACCCACCGACGTTGTGCTGGGCTCCACAGTCCCAATGTACAAGAAACTCGAGGCGGGCACTCGTGATTCGTCAGGGAACGTCTGAGAATTTGGTCCAACAAGCTTTTGAGTCTCCCTTGGATGCTTAACTCTGTGGCGATACAGAAAGAAAGCAAGAGCAGATAGCATTCCGAGAGTGACGATACCGACAGAGACAGCGATTGCCACTTTCTTCGCAGGTTTCGCAGGTTGTGTTGCGGTTGGGATTGGTATCGCGGTCCCATTGGTGGTGCTTGCTGCTGTTGGCGGCGATTGAGTCTGGTCGGAATTTGGCGCCGCTGGGACCTCCGGGAAAAATGGTTGGTCCGGGGTGGGGAACACGGTGGGGTCCGGCGGTGGAGGTGGGGGTGGGGTTAAGGACTCGTCGGCACCGGGTGGTGGGGCGGAGGTGGCAGGAAACAACGGTTGGTGTAGAATTCTTCTCTGAATTGTAGTGAACCTCTGGTCTTCCAAACAAGAGATTGTCAACGGTAGTAGCAACAGAATCGGAAAGAAGACAAAATGGTAACGATGATGGGAGTTCATGATGAGTTATTCTTCTTCACTTCTCTCGAGTTCACTAAATTCATATCTCTGTCTCTGGATTTTCTTTCTCGCAGAAAATTTTCTGGGAAAGAGAGAGAAAGAGACAGATTTAACACTTGGTCCGTAAAGCAAGACTTGAAGCTTCTTTTCGCTGCAAGATCTGGATGCTCCGATTTGCTGACGTCATCAGCCGCATTTCCTCATTCATTAATTTTCCACCTTGCCACCATTATTTATTTACCAAATATTTAGTTGTATTTACGAGAATGACACGTGTACAAAGAGAATCTACTTTGCCGACCCTTTACGGACCAAATGACGAGATTGCCCTTCCATTCTAAAATCAAATGACGATCCCCATGTCCTTAACTGTCCAATTCTTTTTCAATGAACTTTAGTTTAGATCGAGGCGCATTCTACATTTTTATCACTAGTGCCGTTAAGCTTGCTTTTGATAAGTTGAGATTCTGTACAATCACGTCCACCGCATCCTAAAAACTCCAACCACGCATCTCCATCTCAGATGAAGACTTTGTAGATTTTGGCGGTGACTTCTCCGCTAAGATCTGGAAAAACGAATGGATCGTGGGAACGTCGCTGTTAGAAAAGCCACACACTATTTTTCTTACGAATCTATGGAGTTTGGCTTTCTTTGGGGTTTTATGTAGAGTAGTAGTTTCAAAGTTAGGTATTAATAATTGACTCATAGGTCGAACGACTCATTGATGAGGTGGGGGCTTTCCAATAATGTTATGCACCTGAAAAACATTCCACAATTTAGCAAATTTTAATTCTATTATTATAATTGTAAATTTAAAAAACATGTATTTAATATTTTTTTTACAATTTTAAGTCTAAATTTAATTTTTTAATTCAATTTTTGGAAAAAATAACCACATTAAAATAATATACAATAATAATAATAATTTAGTAAAAATCCTTCTAATACGAAGAATCTGACAAAGTTAATATATATGAAATTTGTAATAAGCTTACGAGCTTACACAAGAAGAAACGTTAGATGACACATAAGCTCAAGTGAGATTTTATTTTAAAATCAATTAGTAATAGATTGAGTAGCCTGTTAGACTTGTATGTTAGTTTTTTTTTTTTATATGGGACACTCACATGTAGGTATTATCAATATTCCCTTTCAAGTGCAACTAGGACTGGACATTCAGTTGTCACTTGAAATAAACATAGTGGTAACCAAACCAGGCCGCTGAGATTGGACATCTTAATAGACAACTGAAAAATTAATAATATAAACCAAACCTACTATGATATCATGTGAAATTTACAATGAATTTATGAACCCACACAAGAAGAGAAATTAGACCACATACAAGCTCAAGTGAGATTATATTCTAAAACTAATTGATAATAGGTGAAATGATTCACTAAATTTATATGTTAGTTTTTTTTTTTTTTTTTAACACGAGCCACTCAACAATAAACATATTGTTTTCAAATAACCTAATGAGAAAATAATAATTGGGGTTGAGAGTTAACGTTTTGCTTCCACTTTTGGCCCTCGTCTTTGAACTTTGTTGGGGTCAGCTAAGATAGTTCCACCCACCGACCTCCCCGAGAGTTATTGGAGCATTGGGGGAGACATGCACACGCTATGGGGCCTATGCTTTATAGCTTTTATGCAAAGACTTTTGCCTCTTTATTGGACAACCTATTCGTGAACGGACTTCCACTACCATGCAAAGACAACGTTGGTCCATTTTCTATCTTCATTCTTTACTGATGTTTTGTCTGGTTCGTAAAGGGGATCCAAATCTTACTCAATAATAAGCAATAAGGTAAACTGTTTTTAGAGATGCTAATCTCCTTTCTTAAACGGCTAAACCTACTCGTTAACAATAGTATTAGTTTCCTTACAAGTAATTAGTGAGTTGCAAAAAAGACATCTAAAGCCCTCAATTATCGGGAAAACGACATCTAAGGCCCTCAAATTTTCAAAAAAGACATTGAAAACCCCTTATGGCTTGTTTAGTTGAGCAGAATAGCTATTTTATTTACGATTGAATGGTTATTCTTTTGATTGGTTAGAAAATAATATACAGAATAACTAATCTCAAGTTTAATTATATTTTTTTGGTTGGTTAGAAAATAATATACAGAATAACTAATCTCAGATTTAATTATTCCTGTATTATGGGAAATAGCTAAATATACATCTCTCATGTTTTTACCTATTTTGCAAAACATGGAATAGGCAAAAACAACATTTTTCACTCTTTTATTATTATTATTATTATTAATTTTCTTCTTATTATTATTATTATTATTATATTTTATTTTTATCATTATTATTATTAATTTCCTTAATAATAATAATAATAGT
>JANIPM010000233.1:7000140-7019443 GCA_027478405.1 Erythroxylum cassinoides
AAAGAAGTTGTTTTCAGCAGGATATTTATTAGATTGTTGGTATGTATAATGTTAATTTTTTTATTATTAATTTAATTGAAATATAAGAGAAATTATTTTAAAAAATAAAATTTATTATTGAGATAAAGATTTTTTAAAATTAGTTAAAATGTTAAAAGGAAAATAAATGAGATGCATGGATGATTATTTTAAAAAAAGTAATACGAGAGCAGAGGCAGCGGCTGAGGGGGGATGAATGGATGGTTTTCTCGTAAACAAGGGGCTGTTCCTGGAACTCTCGCCCTCCCACTCTCTGTCACTACGAAATGCTTTAAAAATTTATACAATAAAAAGCTTTAAAAAACCAAAAGATAAAGTCTTACGAGTCAGTTTTGTACTTGATAAGGGAAACAACAATGTTGTGCATGTCAGATTGGCGTGCATTACATTGGGAGAGAGAGACCCTTTGTAGAGATCAAAGTAGCGCTGAGGGACGTGTGGGGTCTCTTGGTTTTTGGGTTCTGTCTTTGTCTGTTGAAAGAAACCTCTCTGCTTTTACTTTCTAATAACGAAAGTAAAGGTGTTTTGTTTCGTTGCTGTTAAAGTGAAACATAAAAAGATCGCCTTTGTTGATACGCAATTACAAAGTTTTGATCTTTGTGAGTTTTTGGTGGAAGGAATGAGAGGATAGGTGGTGGTTTAGTGGTTTTAGTGTTGGTGCTGGTGGTGATATTGATTGTGGGGCGGTGCTGATTCAAAGGAGTGGGGAGAGATATAGATAGAGAGAGTGAGGGAACATTCTGAGATTTGGCTTTCTGTGGGTCTAGAGGCATTGGTGGCTGTCAAGGATGAGAAATAGCCCACCCTTTTGATGTGAAGTTTTTTGGATTTGTTGGGTGTTATTTGTAGTTTGTGGGGTTAGCTCCATTTGTTGTTTGTCCTGCAGGTAATAGTGCTTCTCATGCACCGAACGTTGTGTTGTGTTGTCTTCTCTTATTGTTCTGTTACTTGCGAGTTGTCTCTTGCGATGCTTATTTGATTCCCCCTTTGCTTGTTCAAAGTGATAAGATTGAGAAGGTTCTTGCTTGTAAGGTATCCTTCGGTGGCTTCTGGATTAATATCTCTAAGGTGAAGTATTATAATTTCTATCGGCATGCTTTCAACGCTTCTTTTGATGTCTGTCACAGCAGATTTGGCGAGATTTTCAATCAAATGCAATCAGTAGACCTTGTTCTGCTTCAATCTGACTTGGGTTTTGGTTACCTGTCTTCTCCTTCGTAACTTCTTCTGCACAAATCCAACAAAACTCTTCATAATTTACCGATACCATTTCTTATATTGCATGTTTTCCAATTCTTGAACTTGGTTATTAAATGACACAAGAAAAACAGTGTTGGGTAGTGAGATTTTGCTTCTTTTTGTTCGTAGAAAAGTTAAGTGCGTTCTGTGCTGATTTGTGCGTCATGTTCTTGACTCTGATTCCTATGCTTACTGTTTAAGCTCTGCTTTATTTATTAAGAAAATAAAAAAGATCTGTTAGCTACCACCACTTGTAGAACAAATTTGTCGGATATCATGCTCCTTGTACAATTTTTCTTTTGGAAATACCTTCAAGTTTGATGCTTCTTGTCAACTCTTTTGGTGGTTTCTTAGCTGATACCTAGATGTCATGTCGTCTCGTTGCAGGTGTTGCAGCCTACATTGAAGAGGGGATTTGATTCATGAAAGGAATGTGGATTCTGGGGTTTGGTTTTTGAAATTTGATCTACCTGCAAACGGTTTCTTGTTTGTGTGTTTCTATGTGAAACCATTGGCATAAGAAAAGCCATGGAAACATAAACAAATGAACAAAGGTGGTGGTGTCAGTTCTCAGCAAGTGGGGGTGCTCTCTTTATAGTTTATACAAATGTTTGACAGAGTTTTTAAGCAATATCTACATAGTTAACCTTCTCTCTCCGTGGTCCATGGACGCTGTTACCAACTAAAGAAGCAACTACTTCACTTTAGTTTCTCATCTGCTATCTTCCTCTATTCTGGCCTAGTTTTGTGTGCAAGATTCGGTCAGACAAAGAAACTCTTCTTCTTCTTGAAAACAACATCGTTGGCAGAAGTCAGGCCTTCAATTGCTTTCTGGGAATATTGGTTGACAAAAGTTAGGATTAGGGCATTTAACAGGAACTGAAGGGAGCTGATACTGGGCAAGATGAAGTTTATGAAACTTGGATCTAAGCTTGATTCGTTTCAGACTGATGGGGACAATATTAGGTGAGTTTGAGATCTGTATTCAGCCAGTTAGTAATTGTATAAATTTATTTTTTATTATTTATTTAGTCCCTGTTCATTTTTCCTTTTTGCTTTTTAATACCTAATTTTTCTGTTTACAAGCTTTTTTGTTAAATTCTTTTCTGTTTGTGTTCCTTGTCCATGTTTTAATGGTACTATAGATATATCCTTCAATGGTTACCAGTTCTGTTTTTTCCTTCTTCAGTTTACCTTTCATATTTTATGTAACCGCATTTAGAGAACCGTATTAGTTTTTGGGTAGGCTTCGTGCCTCTGGAATATCTTAATAGCTTTGATATGTTGGAGCAGAAAACCAGTTTGAGATTCTCTTCTCAGCCAACAGTTTAAGGTGCTTTTGTAGTGATTGTTACTGGCTGAGACATGCATTTGTTTTACTTCATCTGCTCTTTATGGATTATACATGAGAGTTATCGGGTATGTTTTATTGGTTTCTGTGAAGGAGCAATCTGTCTAGAGATTAGGGATGGCATCTTTAGCCCGGTATAGGTTGATTGGGCTCGAGCCTGGGAGGCTGGCCCAAAAGGTCCAACCAGTCCGAGCCCTCACCACAAATTGACATCGTTTTCGTCTGTAGATTTGAGAATCTACAGGCCAAATAATGTTTTGGTAGTGGCCTATTGGGATTGGGCTGCATGCGCGGGGGCCTTCAAATGATAATGAACATTTCAAATGATGCCTGTATTATGCAAGAACAGCTTCTTGTAACTCTCCATTGGCTCCACTTTGATGTTTATGCAATGGCTATTGTCTATTGCATTAAATGTCATTCATGAAACGTGAACCTTGAATAGGTTAGTCTGCGCTATCAAGTGCCGTCGATTCTCAAGTTATATGTTGGCACTTGTTCTAATCTTTTCATTAAAAGAGGAGAACATGCTATAATATGCTTTTTTTTGTGTCTCTATCAGACTATTCTGGACTGGTCAACTTAATTTAACAATTGGCATTGCTCTCTATTTGTTAAATCTAATATGTTCCTCTTCCCTTTTTCTTTTTCCTCAAAGTTGACCTAAAGTATATTAGTTTTGATGGAAATATAATTGTAGGCTCTCTATCTTGTAGGTATCTGGCAACTGAGTTGGCAACCGACATAATAGTTGACATTGGCGATGTGAAATTCTATCTGCACAAGGTATGAATTCCATGATTGGATATGGTTAAATTTTGGTAACTAATTGCATATGCCCCACAGATTGTGTGGAAAAGGTAAAAGTTTTATCTCCTATTCTAGTTTTAGACGAGTATATGTAATTTCATAATTCTGTCGGGTCAAATATGGTGAATTTATCTGCCATTTCTCTCCACATTGGCTTTGCTGATACATCTCAGGCAATCATGGATAATGCTAAGACTTTAATGTTCGTCACATACTTTTTTGGAACTAACATGGAGCATAATTGATTATTGAAATTTATCAGAGTATTTGGTTATCAAAACTATAATCTTTGCTCTAAATGTTAGAATGATTTTGCAGTTTCCGTTGCTGTCCAAAAGTGCGCGTCTTCAGAAGCTGGTGGCAGCTACAAGCGATGAGAACAATGATGAAATTAACATCCAGGATATTCCTGGTGGACCTGCTGCTTTTGAGATATGTGCAAAATTTTGTTATGGGATGACGGTAACTCTCAATGCATACAATGTTGTTGCAGCCCGGTGTGCAGCAGAATATCTTGAAATGTATGAAACTATTGAGAAAGGGAATCTCATCTACAAGATTGAAGTGTTTCTCAATTCTAGCATCTTCCGCAGTTGGAAAGATTCAATTATTGTCCTTCAGACCATGAAGTCTCTTCTTCCACAGTCAGAAGACTTAAAATTGGTCAGTCGCTGCCTTGATTCCATAGCTTCGAAGGCATGCATGGATACTTCCAAAGTTGACTGGTCATACACCTATAACAGGAAAAAGCTTCCATCAGAGAATGGAAAGGATCCTCTTTGGAATGGTATGCGAAAATCCCTTACAGTTCCTAAAGATTGGTGGGTGGAAGATCTCTGTGAGTTGCAGGTAGATTTATATAAGAGGGTGATTACAACAATTAAGGCAAAAGAAATAGTCTCTGATAATATAATTGGAGAAGCATTGCATGCATATGCCCTGAGAAGATTGCCAAGTTTTAACAAGGGTATGGTACAGAGTGGTGATATACTCCAGTATAAATCACTTGCAGAAACCATATTCTGGCTACTACCTACTGAGAAAGGTAGTGTTCCTTGTAGTTTCCTGCTTAGGTTGTTAAAAGCCTCAATTTTGTTGGAATGCAGAGAGAAAGAAAGGAATGAACTGATGAGACAAATTGGCCAGCAGCTTGAGGAGGCTACAGTGGCTGATCTATTAATTCGAGCCCCAGCTGAGGAAACAACAATGTATGATGTCGATATAGTGCAAAGCCTTGTTGAGAAATTTGTGACACATGAACGAAGCACTCAGACCGCTTTTCCTTTGGAAACTGAATTCCAGGAGTGTAAAAGCCCACATTTTGGATCAGATGCTCCAAAGGTCAAGGTTGCTAAACTGGTAGAGGGTTATCTTACTGAGATAGCTCGAGATCCAAATTTACCTGTCTCAAAGTTTGTTAGTCTTGCCGAAATGGTTTCAAGTTTCCAAAGGCCATCACACGATGGACTTTATCGGGCCATCGATATGTATCTTAAGGTGAGTTGATTGAATTTTACCATTATGATTGTGTAACTTTGACTTTCATGTGTATAATTATGATGATGCTGTATTATTGAGAGTCACTAGATATAAAATGAAGATTTGAGGAAGTAGTTGTCCGTATGGATTGTTTTTGTTCAACTATATCGTTATGTTTCCTTCTTGATGTGATTGTGTTTGACTGTAAGTTTGTTCTTATCGAAGTTAGGGATCCATAGAATTGTTGATTCCCAACAAAACACAAGGTACATTTGTTCATTTATGGTCCATTTCAGTTGAGACTTAAAATCACAATCCAACTCCCCAATTCAATATAGGCTTAAAGTAGTAGTTCTTTAATCTCTTGTGCTCTCTAACTGATTGTCATTTTCTGTATAGGAACACGGTGGAATAAGCAAGAGTGAGAGGAAGAGAATATGCAAATTGATGGACTGCAGGAAGTTGTCAGTGGATGCATGCACGCATGCGGTGCAAAACGAGAGACTACCTCTGCGTGTGGTTGTGCAAATCCTCTTCTTTGAGCAGGTCAGGCAAGCAACATCATCTGCTGGCAACAGCTCATCGGAACTACCCGCGTCGATCAGAGCATTGATTCCAGTTGGTTCCAACGGGAGCTCAAGGTCCACTGCGACAAACACGGAAGAGGACTGGGATGCTGTGCCAACATCTGAAGATATCAAAGCTTTGAAAGGAGACATTGCAACTCTTCGTTTAGGGAGTAGTGGAAGCGATAGAAATCTCAACGGTGGAGCCAAGAATGATACCGAAAGAGTTGCAGCAAGTAACATGAAAGGTTTACTCATGTCAAAGATATTTTCAAAGCTGTGGTCGAACAAAGAGAGGAATGGTGATATCAGTAGCTCTGATACGTCGGAGAGCCGGAGTCCTGGTTCTGTCGTTGCCGAGGAGATGAAATCTACCCCTTCCAGAAGCAGAAGGCGTTCTATATCTTAAGTCGCAGGCATGGTCTAACATGCTTTTTTGGCTTGTAATATGATCGCTCGAAATTGACTATTAGGATATTAGAAACTCCCTGACATTTTCCTTGCTGATTCTCCCTTCATCGGGATCTTTCACGCGGAAGAGATGCATGACAGATTTCTAGGGAATGTTTATGTCAAGTTTTGGCTTCATGAAATGGAAATACATAACGTGGCATTGTTGCTGTTCCTATTTATCAGATCAATTCATAACTACTAAGTTTTTGATGTTATGGTGATTGGAAAGGAATCATTGTCCTTTTCTCTAAAGAATTTGTCTTGTGATTCAGCAGAAGAAAAAGTTTGAAACTTCATGATCTATCAATGTTCATAAGTTAGTCCCTCCGAAAACAAAACACGCAAATTTGAATATTCTGCCATCAACTTCCTCCCTGTGTCTTGACATAGACAGAACCAGTAAAGAAAGACCATTTGAGCGATTGACCTGCAAAGAACAGACTGTCAAGATAAGGAAGGAACGGATGCAAAAGAAAATGCCGTCCACTCTTGACTAATAAATACTAAATTACCAGATAGAATCTCTCCAACCGTTTAATTTACCTAAATTCCACAGTTTTCAGCTCAGAACAAGCATAAAAGATGACAGAACGCAAGAGTCAAGATAAGCTTGTTAAGTAAATGTTTAGCAGTACTTTGAAAACTGAGCTTCCAAACCCGAATTTGCCTAACACTTTCTCATCTTCACCTAACTGCTAAGCCTAACTCAAAAAACTATCTCAACCCCTTTAGGAAGATGACTACATCATGTTATGTGAATGCAATATGTTAAACATATACAAAGTCGGCCAAACGGAAAGCTCTGAGCTTTCCTACTTTTCATTTACCGACCACATTATCTTACGTTGTCTATTCCATGAACTGCATTGTTTAGAAGACTTTAGTCATTGCTAAGTTGCGCATGAATTGCCTGCGCTTTTCTTAGTAGTCCACGAAACTATAAAAGTTCCAAGGGCATATTTAGCTAATTTTAGAATAGAGCAAGAAAAAAGGAAATATCCAACCTTGTCAGGGTGTGTGTGTGTGTGTGTACGGTATGGTCTTCATAAATAAGTTTGGTTGCTGAATTTGACATCTTGTGGTCAACAGAACAGCAGCTGGTAATGACTGAGAGTGCATTTCCTTGTCAGAACTCCTGAAGGCTATCCAGCAACATGAGCAGTCACATTCATTTGTTACTTCAATGCATACTTCTCATGACTCTCAGTGCAAAATCCCTGTGAAGAGTTTGTAAATCAGATATCAAAATTCAAAAAACAAGCGTCTTTTACGTGCTTAACCTGCCATTCATACAGGAACGAACGAACTCGCAATTTCCATTTTCTTATTAAATCCGCCCTTTAAACATCTTATATACATTTATAATGATTAACTATGGCTTATCTTATAATGGGGTTTCAAAGACCCCATTATAACTAAACTATGGTGAAAATTTGGAAGACCCTGTGAAGGAAAAGGACAAGAACCAAAGTACCACATCACCCTACCCACTAAGTACTTACTTTGAGCTGAAGGGCCACAGCTAAAAGCCGAATCTTCAGTCAAGTTATGTCATATTATAAAAAGCAAAAATAGAGAATCCTCCGATTCCAAGCATGCACCCTCTGTTCTCTTCCATCCATCAATGGTTACGTTACCACGTACTTTCTAAGCAACTTGAAGGACATCTTTGACCCTTCTCCAGGATAATCATGATTCATTGTCAATGTCCATTGTGCTGTAACGGATTGAAGCTTTTTTATCATTTGACGTCCATGATCGTTGAGTGGGAATATACCAAATTTGCAATGAAAATTAGAGATTAAGATAATTTATAAAATCAAGAAAAAGTCTTAATTCAGGCTAATTTATTAATTAAAAGTAAGAATTTATATTATCAAATCTTTTTAAATTTTTCGTATCAGTAAAATTTATGCTGAATAATAAATTAAAAGATTTTGGAATATAAAAGTAAAAGTCAAGCTCCCCATTGGAAGTAGAAAAGGTGTTTTTGGCTGAGAAAGGATCTAAAAAGCCAAATCCATTTACAAAAAGTTGGAGAAAAACTAAAGATGGGGGATATTCTGTTCATTGACAATATCCCATTCCCATATCTTCTCTTTTACCTATTCCCCCAGAATTCTCCATTTGTTAAAAGGACCTGAAGAAAAATCTAAAACCCTAAAATCCGAAGACCCTTTCATTCCTCTTAGGTAAGTCATTCACTAGTACCAAGTTAAAACTCTCTAGGGTCAACAAAAATGGACGAATCAGGGGCTGATTTCGTCCAGTCACCGACGGACCCGTCACTGTAGTCTTCCCCTAGCCTCTTGATGCACCACAAGTCCTCGGCGCAAGATAGCATTTTCCAGTGCGGAATTGCTAACCTCAGCGGGTCGCGGCTCGAAACCTCCGCAGCCACCACTGCGCATCCTCGCTTTTTAGCCAAGTTGTGCGCGTGCCCGCATAACGCCCTCATCATTTTCTCCGCGCGTCGTCCTTCGCCTCCCAAGCCGTACATGAAATGAAGCCCAAACGGCCTGAACACGTCGGGCACCGACGGTAACCTCAGAAACGGCAGCGCCTTGTCCAACATTCTCGTCGTCTTAACGAACGTCCTCTTCACGCGCGACGCGCCACGCACCTGGAGCGTAAACACGTCCTTACAGTTCCACACGCTGAGAACGGCCCAAGAATCGGGCGGGTTGGCCAAGAACTCAACCGACCCAGGCCACGAACCGGGCCCGTAAGTTCCACGTGGCAGAGCCAGAAATGTCCCCAAGCTGAGTTTGTTATTGAGAACCGAGCCAATGTCGCGGGGGAAAAACTCGGTGGTGGAAAAACGGCGTTGGTACAGAAGCTCAGCGTCATGAGGAGCGAGTTCAATGATGGTGACTCGGTTTGAAACGGGTACTCGGTGAGCAAAAACCGGGTTGACCAGGACTGAAGGAGTGCGGAACTTGGCGTAGCCGCATTTATCGGTGAAGAGTTTAACGGACGCGACGTTGTCGTTTTCAGTTGCCATGTAGGAATACTCGGCGCCGTTTTCGCGAAACCACTCCTCGATCTCGTGTACCAGCTTTAGGCCTATCCCCATCCTCCTGTTAATAAATAATTAATGAAGAAAAAGCATAATTAATTTAGAGGGTAATGTTGTTGTTTAATGCTAATCATTACGTAACAGATAAACGACGACGTCGGGGAAAACAAAGAGAGGAAGATCGATGATTCATGCGAGCGAGAGAGAAAGAAGAAAGGAAACTCACCGATGAGAAGGAGAGACGCGTAGGCCTAAGATATAAGCAGCTTTGGTGTAAACAGGGAGAGGTCTAGTGGTGGCCGCGGCGGCGGCGGCGTTAGGATGGTTGAGACTGTTGGTTTTGAGGTTTCTCGAGAGCTTTTTCCCGCATGTAACGGTTTTGATGCAACCTCTCACCATCCCCACTATTTCTCCACCCAACTCAGCCACCTATCCCATAATACGAACAAGAAAAGTTAAAAAAGAAGAAATGGATTGGCCATGTTAAGTTTGTAAATGAAAAATAAAAGAGATGAAAACATGGGGATTGGTTGTTTATGTAGGAAGGACAAACGAGAGCAAAGTACTAGTATTAGTGCACTGAGTCAGTGGAAGTCTCTGTGCTTTACCAGCATGAGAAAAGCAGGCGAGTGGCGGACCCTGCAAATTGGGTCACCCAGGAGGTCGGTGAAGAGAGAGAGCTTCCCACTGGGACCGACCTCACATCTTCTCTCCACTTCTTCCACACCCACTCGATCTTTTTTTGAATCAAATTCTCTCACCACTATCATCACTCTTCCTGTTGATGACGATGATCGCTCTTCCTCCATATTACTCACTATTATTACTCTAACGAGATTGCTATATGTATAAATCAACCAGACACACCCCAGAACACAAATGTACCCGGATAAACTCAACTTTCCCAGATCACAACTTAATATGATTGCCCAAGTGCAAGACAGTGGTTAAAAATTCCAAGACGGCTTCTCTAACGTGTGAACTAAGGGCTTATGCTTAGGCAAGACACTGGTACTAGAGAAACCAGAAAAAAAGTAACAAGAAGAAGATGGGTACGGGGACGTTTCACGAATTGCTTTCCACTCTCCTCTTCTTTACGGAGAGCAGTAGTTGCTTTCACTGATAGTTTCTCAGGTAGCGAGTTGGTTGATCATCGCAGAGTTACAAGTGCATATTATGGTGCCTTTTATATATACATGGAGGCTTGAGGTTGGGCCCTTGGGGGTGCTTCCTTCCTGTTTTCTTTTCATTCTCTCTCCAGCATCGCCTCGCCTTCCGTTTGTTTTTCTACTTTACTATTTTTACTTGAGTTTTTTTTTTCCTTAGAGTTGTCATGAGAAAGCATCTTTAATTCCATTCATTTTTGGACTAATCTTTGCTTAAATTAAATAAATATTTTAATCCATTCATTTTTAGACTAATCTCTACTCAAATTAAATAAATATTTTATGAGAGATTTAATTCTGACTTCAAATTTTAAATAACTACATATGTAAGAACGGTTCGAATCTATAACTTTACTTAAATTAAAAAAGTTCCTTACTAACTCGTATAGATATTTACTTGAGTACTTTTTGAAGTGCCTGTCTCTTCTTATCTCTGTCTCTACATCATCTCTCTCTTTCTCTAAATGCTAATAATACACATCTTAATACTGATTAATTCAATAATTACAGTACATAAAGGAGTTTAACTGTTACAATCATATTGTGATTAGTGGAGAAAAAGGAATATTAATTATTTTGTTTCAAGAGAAAAAAAAAATGGCGGCTATGACTGCGCAGTCTTGTGGGATGTAGACGATGGTGCCCTCTCATTAATGATTAATTTGTATGGAAAGGAGGCGTTCCCATCATGACCCCATTCGTAATCATTGCCTTTTTAACGCCGTTGCCTTTTTAATTCTCCTACTCAACTACATACATGCATATCCATACATCTATCAATCATCATACTCATCATTATCTTCCCCACCACTAACCACTTTATGTCTCCACCCTCCTCATGTGTGATGTGTGATATGGTACTGTCCTTTTTGGTGAATATTGAGAAAATATGTAATAATTATTTTTATCACAAATAATTATATAAAATAAATATTAAAAAAATCAAAAGGTGCAAAAATCAAATTAACTCAAACCCAGAAATGGGCAAAATGGGGCAGCAGCTCCCAGAAATTTCGGCCGTTGATTCGGTAGTGGCCTACAAAAGTGGCCTCCCACAATCAAAAAGGTGATAAGCTGTTTCTTTCGTTTTCTCGTTCTTTTTTTTTCCCAAAAAATAAATAACGAACAAGAGCACCGAGTAATGCTTTAAAACTAGGACTGAAAGCTAAAATAATATGAGAAAAATTTAAAATTTAAAATATTCAATCAATATTAAAATTGTCATAAAATTTAGGGATAATAATGAGTTTGTTCATGAGCCTCAATTTAGGTGTTTTTATTGGGTCGACTTATAGACTAAATTAGGCTCATACCGGTATAAGACTCAACTTTTCTAAACAAAATAACATCATTTTATTTAGAAAAGTTACGCCTCGAATAGGTTTGGATATGAACAGTTCAGGTCTAGACTTAATTAAAAAAAGACGTTATTTTATATGTTTTATTTTAAAAAATTAGCGAGATTGACTCATAGACCAACTCATTGTCATCCTTAATAAAATCAACTAAAAATTAAATAAAATTAAATAAATTAAAATATTATCAAAAGAAATTGTATTATTAAAGTAAATCATAATAAAAAGTTATAAAATGAATCGAAAAGTTTAATGGCATAAGGTTTGAATCGGTTGAAATTTTTAATCATTAACATTGAGTGCACAGACAACAAATTAAGCAGGGTTCTGATCATCACCATCTAAAATCTATTAGATTAACGGCTTGATATTCTTCCAGTTCCAACTAAGTTTTTTTTCTTTTCATAAATTTTCTCCACGAGTTTAATCTATTATACGATCCCGTATAAGTTATAATATTTATTTGCATTTAATATAGAGGTAAAATAAATAAAAATTTTCTTAAAATTTGATTTTTTAATTTTATCTCGACTTATCAGTTGTTAAATTTTGAATATTAATGATTAAAAAATCCAACCGATCGAAATATTAGCTTTTTATTGTGATTTTTAATTTTTTTAGTTTGATTATTTTAATATTTTTTATTATTAAAAATTGAAATTTTTTTAATTAATAGGTTAATTTAATTAATAATTTTATTTTCAATTAAATTTCAAATTTAATAACAATATTCTTCAATTATATTTAAAACTTTTTAATTTCATCTAATACTAATAACTTTTAAACTTTAAACATTTCATTTTATCGGTATCATCCCACTTTCCCATTTGAACATGGAATTAGACATCACTAGCCAATTATTTAACTAAGTAGATGCCAATTGGGTCTATCTTTTTCAAGCTTTAATAATGGTCTTTTTATATGAAGCATAACACGACAATTATAAATTGCGTTTTGATTATTATTAACTAATCTTTCATTACCCTACCATTTGCAAGTAAGTGTTTAATTAGTGGGTTAGATCATATAGGTGGTCTACTTGAAAATGATCACTTATAAAAACTAACCTAAGTCATTACCATTAACATAGCTTTCATTGAAAGATGGAAGCCTATGACAAGTCACGAGATGTCAGTACTAAAGCCTACTAGGTTTGGTTTCAATATATTAATTATATCCTAAAGTACATAGATTTGAAGAGTGGATCTAAGAAGTATGGTTACCGTGTGCTAATTAAGATTAAAGGATGTAGACATAGATATGTTAAGCATAATTAGTGGGAGATTATAAGTAACCTATTCCTATCATGTTGGACAATAAGCCAACCCATGAAAATAAAATATTCAGCTAGTGCATCCCTGAGGTTGTTGTTAAATAGTAAGGATAAATTTATAGCTAATAACCAAATTTTCTTTGTATTTTGATCAAAAAAATCTTCATGTTACTAATGTGACTAATCGCAAATTACAATTAAAATTTTGATGTTTAATTAAGAAAAGATTGTTAAATAAAAATTAATTGATTTATTGTAGTTTATAAGAACTTATCAATTTACAAAAAATTGACCAATTAATTAGTTAAGTGATAAGTTTTTTTTTACAATAAGAATTATTAAAATAATCAAACTGAAAAGTTAAAAATCGAATCAAAAATTTAAATTGAAAGGCTCAAGATTTTTACTATTGAACTGGTCGAACTGGTTAATTTCTTAATAATTGATTAGACATTTCTTAATCTGGAATAATTTTTATTACTTTAATTTAGTATTTAATGTCCTACACAGCGTTTTTAAAAATTATATTAAAATTAAATAGATAAGATAAAGAGATTTAAAGTTCAAAAATTTAACTGATGATATGAAATTAAATACTAAATAAAATTGAAAAATTTGAAATGAAAATGAATTGGAATATTATCATTATCCGTCAAATAAGTTAAAATTTAATTGAAAAATAAGAGTATTGGATAAAATTTAATTGATTTATTCTAGTTTTTAAATTAGTAAACTTTTAATAATAATGATTATTAAGGTAAGTCAAAATAAAAAAATAGTCAGTTCAAAATTTTTATAATTAAACAAGCCGAATTTAATTTTAGTTTTTGAATCATTTTTCCTACCCAATATATTATTATTTATCTTATAATAAATTAGAAATTAATAAAATATACAGCACTCCATAAACATGAATGTAATTACCTTTATTCACATGGATTAACAATCAGGTATAGATGATAAATTACTTTCTAACGTGCAATCATTTTTTCTTTATACTTCAACTAAATCAGGTCTAATTATTTTCTTTCAATAATAACAACAACATTCAATAAAAATTTTATTGAGATACAAAATTTAAAAAAGTTCAATAATACACGACCTTACTTTTAATTATAGAAATCTCGTAAAGATTGTACTGAAACGTCTTTAAAAATAACAAAACCTGATGGAGATTGGGGAGGTTGTCCAAATATGTATAGTTAATTTTCTCGTTTCATAATTTATGTTGATGTTGCGTGGTCGAGTTTCACCCGCAAAAACACTAGACAGGAATGATAAAACATTTAAGGAAATTTCCATATTGTCCTGTTCGTTGGACAATCCAAAAAATCAGTTGTATGGAAGTTGTTTTAAGTGAATGGACATATGCAGATGATGTCACAACTCACAAGTATTCCGATGAACAAAGAAAATATTTGATGATTGATGATGATAGTAATGTCGAGAACAATGATGGCCACGAAAATGACTACTAGAAAAAATAATAACTTTAATTAATTATTATTTGAAGAATGATTTTGCATTTTTAAAAACTTAATTGTTTGGACCGATTTAACCGTAAAATTTTTAAATTATATAATTTTTGTTATGATTTTCAACTTTTCAATTTGATTTACTTTAATAACTATTATTGTTAAAAATCGATCAGTTTATTAATTACTCAGTCAATTTTTATAAATTAATAAGCTCTTATAGCTTAAAATAATTTTTATTTATCAAATTTGTCAATTAAATTTTAAATTATTTGACGGGTAAAAATAATCTTTTGTAATTATAATTCAAATTTCTTAACTTTATTCAATCTTTAGTCGATTTTATAACAATTTAACATCTATTTAACTTTTTAAACCTTAAATTTTTTGTCATATTGGTTTAATTTTTATTATAGTTTTTAAAATATTAACTTTTATTATGTATATATATATATATATATTCTAAACCATAGGCAGTCAAAAAAGGGGGGAATATGCTTGTCTTTGATAATAGTGGGATTAGAATAAAGGGATAATGAAATAAAGAACTGACGGATGAGATTCTTACACGTCATTAAACAATCCTTACATTGCTTTAGATGATACTAAGAATCCACAAGATCATATTATTCTCTGTCTAGACGATTGTCGAGGAAGGAACCATTAGATTTGGAATCGAGATATTTGATGATGATGATGTCGATTTCCGTAATAGCAAAAAAGTGAAGGACTTGATCTATTTGACCAGCTTCTACCAATGAAAGCTCTTGGGGATAGCTACTAATGTTCCCTGTTCAAGATTTGGTTCAGAATCTTACTTAATTAAGACTAATTATACTAATTAAAGAGTCTTCGAACAAATCGAAACCAAGGTGATTTGATGACGGAAGAGATGATGGGGGCGCGACATTCATAATAAAAACACATGATTCTTGCGAAGTTTTTGGCTTTTGTTTCAGTTTCATACTCCATCTTCTTTAGTGATCAAGCTTTATAACAGTAAAGAAAGATTAATGCTTATTCCCATGGGGTTTTGTTCTAAGGTCCACCCATCAGCTGCAACCGAAACAGTCAAAAGTGTCGTTAGGGTTTCTGTGTTAGGACCACACAAACTTCAGTGAACAGAAACCCTAATATCAAGAGGCCATGTTCATGACGTTTAACGTAAGGTTTATTATAATAATGTCGATTAAGCCAAGAAGAAGAACATGGGTCCTCGACACGTATCATGTTAGCATGTTTCACCTAGATGATAAATTACACAGACAGCGAAACTGTTACAGACAAATGCCAAGACAAATGCCTCGAAGTAATCATGGCAGCTAGAGATTCTGTTCCCCAGTTTTTTTTGTAATGATCCGTACGGGCCTTTTTGAATAATGGTTTCAAAGCACAACCTAACGTTGTAGGGCCAGTATGAAACATTAAATCCTCACATTAGGTTATGTCTCTTCTCGGAAATCACGAGCATGCAGAGAAAAAAATGTAGAAGATTATGAAATTATGAGATGACCTGTGCAAGATTTTGGAACCCCCTCTTCTTTTTTTTTTTTTTTGTGTGGCAACACCAACATGACAATCGGAGCAATCAGTTGAAACTCAACGACTAGAAATTAAACATGTTTATATTAGCAAACTGTATTGTCTAGTGGCCAACTAGGAGATACAAGGTTGTTGTTTGTTAATGGGAGTGATTTAAAATATCATTTACACTCGAAGACTGAACTAGGGTTTTGAAATGGTGATGGAACCAGTTAAAGAGTTTTCTAATTTCTTAATCCTTCCATTGATAGGTTTTGTAGTGAGCATAAACCTAATGCTCCACCTAGATTCCTTTTAGCATCGAGACCTTAAAATTCACGAGTCTTGCAAAATATTATATGCACTAAGAAGGGGTTAAACCCTAATTTCAAACCCTAAGCAAGAAAAGCAACAGATTAAGAACCCATATCTTGTTCCCTTCTCGTTACACGAGCTTAGGGTCGTTGACATAATTGTAACTTTGACCACTCGTTCCTCGACGTCCAATCATGACCAATACATGCATATATATATATATATATATATGAACATTAAATTATAATACATATGCAAGAGTTAATCACAATTATTAGAATAAATGAATAATGCTTAGCTCACTCCTTAATCCTAAAACCAAAGATCTTGTAATTATTTATAAATTTAAATTGAATAAGCCATTAAATATATCTATAAATTATGAATAAAATAGGGTTTATCTTAACTAATCAATCTACCTGAACTAATAAATTCAATAAAATAAGATGGTATCGTGTAAGTAAAGTCATTTGGGAAAAAAAAAGTGTTTACTATATATCGAATTGGATGACTGTTTAGATGGAGTACAGCTTTGAATGTTGGAGGGGTAATTGACAGAGAAGGAGACAGAGAGCAGAGAGATGGGGGTTTTGAATTGATTTATTGAGATTGATCAGTACTGTAGAAGTAATCCAGGTTGAATTGGGATTGGATAGGCAGATCAGGGGGAGTGTACTTTGAGTCTTGAGGAGCTGTCATTTCCTCTTAAATTGATAATTTTGTTGTGTTATGAGACATTTTTGTACACTAAGAGACCGACACTGGGGTGCGGTCTCTGGCTCAGTCGAATCCCCAAGATTATGCATCCCATGTCTCTTCCTTTCCTGCTGTTCATTACTTGCCCCTTTGAAATGACATTTCATTATGTATCACGTAGTACCGCCATTTGGACTGCATGCAAACTTTTACACTGTTAACGATCCCAGTTTTTTATTACAACATGATCGTTATCTGTATATTCATATGCATATATAGTTGTGTATAGCTGGAAACTTACCTGTCATCACTAGGAAATGAAATTGTTAACCCTAGTTGGGCAATTCTAGGTTAGTTCTAACTAAAATATGCGAGCTATGTATAACATTTCAGCAGCAGAAGAAAACACCACACAGATTGTAGAAAGTAGACGACAAGCAAGCTAATAAAACATATATGATGATGGAGAGGTCAGCATAAAGCCTGAGTCAAAACAACTGAGTCAGAAAGGTGCTTTAACAATTCGAATCTTGGTTTTCATATTTAGAACTCGTCGGTCGTGTTAACGTTTTAGTTATATCAGAGATATACTTGCTTTGTTTGGCTCTAACAAAATGATGATGGAACCCTTCATTTGTTAGAAGTGCCTAACTCATCCCCAAAAGCTAGCTCAAGAGGAGGAGATTTGCATACTATTATAAATTGTTTAATACTCTCATAGTTGTCTGATGTGAGATTCCTGACACGTGCTGCATCTTATACTCATAAATATGGAAGAGCCTGCTTACTACGAGACTGATATTTCTCCAACATTAGACTAGTCCAATTCGATTATCGAGTTTCTTTACTAAGCATCTTATAGGAGTACGATTCCTGGCAGTACAAAAAACAGCCTGGATTCACGCAAAATGAAAAGCCACAAAGAAAGTTTTGAAGATAAGGAGCTTCTGATTCAAGAAGGTTAAAAGCTGGATCCTTGAGCAGTACCAGTATATGCTCTCTTTAGCTAGTGTCTTGAAAATGACAACTTTCCTGCCTGCATCAAAAGCAATAGCAAATTGAAGCATTTGGATTGCAGAAGAGAAACTTTCAAAATGAATCATTCGAAGGTCATTGTTTTGAAGCTGTTCCTTTTCTTTGTTAGAAAGGTGTTTTTGGATCCTGTTGACTTTGTGCATCATTTCCCATTTCAATATTTTCTGAAAATGTAAATTTTGGGAAATAATTAGGACCTGCATCTTTTTTTTATATATATGCCCCCACCCATTTGCTCCTAGATGACGGATTGGGTAAATTGCAATGACAATAATACGAAGTACTCCTATTTGAACATCGAATGACGTGTTTGCATAGCTTTGGCGGATAGTGCCCTTTAATATTGCTGATTGTTGACATTCTTAGGTCCCATTGTGTTTCCTCTTACAGCTGGTTAGATGGTGCACCATGGAACCAGCACATCTGTACGTGGAAGCTTCTTACAAATATCTTGGTTGTGTTCAAATTGCTAAGGTATTTAGGTTTCCACAAACTAAATTATAACTACTACGTTAAAAGATTATAAATCATTCTAATCTTTTATTTATTTTTTATGTTAATTTTTTAATATTCGCTTAATACTTTTAAGTTGCGCATCAAAATGGACAAAAAGAATTAAATTAGTATGTATGTATACATATAATTAATTTTTCAACATAGTCAAATTTTCTTAAATTTTTATCTTGATTCTCAATTAATGTACCATTTTCTCAATCTTGTTTTAGAGTTTTATTTCAAAAATTTGTAGAAAAATAATACTAAAAATATTTAGAGTGGAGGGGCTGACTTATTGATGTCTTTATAAAACTTGTTGAATAAAGATCATGAGTGTGAATGAATGATTGTAAATCTAAGACTTTTTGTCTTAGAATAAGGTAACTAAAAAACCTCTGTGAACCTAAGACTAACGGTCTTAAGTTTTCTTTTGAAGAACTTCACTTGAAGTATATATGATTTCAGGTTTTCATCCAATTAAGGAGTAAAAGACTTCAAATGGGTCGTGTGTTTTGTAAGTTTTTCATCGGATTAAAGAGTTAAAGGACTTCACTTGGACCTGACATTTTTCCTCGGATTAAAGAGTTAAAGGATTTCACTTAGACCTTGCACATGTATATCTTTAGAATTTTTTTTAATAAGGAGTTGAATAATAGTTTAACCAAATTTTGACATGAGTGCCTAGAAGTTTGTATTTTAATCTAAGGAGTTGAGTAACTTCACTTAAACTTGAGATCTACAAGCCTTTAATTTTCGTGTCTTCATCCATGACATTAAGAGGCTCGTGTAAGGCTCCAAAAAATACCCTAGTTGAAATAATACATGTTTATGAAAGTACATGTGTGATAGGAGAATTTTGCTATGATTAGAATATAAAAAACTTATGATATGAATTTTTGATCAAGTGGATTATAGTGAGTAAATTGAAATTAATTGATACCATTAGAGAATTGGGGTATTTAAATGTATATTTAGATTATGAAAATTTTCAAGTGGCAAGATAAATTGGTACATAA
>JANIPM010000233.1:7040651-7053617 GCA_027478405.1 Erythroxylum cassinoides
TTTTCAAAATTAATATTAGGTATAAAATATTGACATTATTTATTTAAGGGTTAATTTAAAAAAATCAAATTTTACTCAATTTTACAATCATAACTTGAACTTAAAATTGACAATTAGAAACTCAAACTTTTAATTTTTTTCACTTCCGACACAATGTTAGTATTTTTATTAACGGCTCTTGTCATGCTAGTACGAGACAATAATTACACTTTATCATACTAATGCAAGACGACAATGACACATTTTCTAATAGTATGAAAAAATCTCAATTTGTCAACTTAGGCCCTCTTTCTTTTTATGTGAAAACGAACTGATTTAGAGTTTTTAATTCCAACAATTTAGACAATGAGTTTGATTTAGAAATTTCAATCTCAAAATGATATAGTTTAGTTAAAGTTAATTAAGTCTGACGTGTATAAATATTTAGGGTTTCTGTTTTATTGGTGTTACCCGATAATAGAATCAACATATAGAGTGTTATTATATTCTTACATACTTAACATTTCCAGCTACAACATTTTCTATTTAACACCTCAGTATTCTAGTAATTACTATTCAATACACTTCTTATGCACGTTACTCAACTACCTATGTCCATGTCGAACTCTTTGACAAAATAATTTACCCATCAATACATTTCAACACATCTAAATCAGATTTCATATACAACTTTCATGTATTCATATATAATTTACAATAAAATCCTGTAAAATCCTTCACTTATTTATATGTACATGTCAACCAAAAACATAATAAAGATTTAGTAGTACATCCACCTCTAAATCTTTCGAGATCATCAATGTAACTCTTATTTTGTAGTAGATCTACCGTAGCTTTCTTCTAATTCTCTTCAAAACCTACACGCGGAAAGAAAATCCACAAGCTAAGCTATAGGATTAGTGATGTTTAAGTAATTTTATTTTTCATTCAATTCAATTCAATTCATTCAACCATAACATGCATAATATATAATATTTTTCAAATATAAATATCTTTATTTATTTCTAAGCATAAATAGGCATTTAAAATCAAGTTATAAAATACAAGCATCTATCTATTTTAATAATTTATATCTAATTACACAATGATAAATAAGTTGTACCATTTAATTTACAATCAATTACTATTTTCATGTGAAGATCTTTAACCATTAGTCACACATGTATATATATATAATTGCCCCAAAGTAAAATCTAAAGAAATTGTATTGTCGAGCCGGATAAGTGAGATTTTAAAATACGGGACTAGATTCTTGGAGCCATACAGTCTTTTCTTTTTTTATTTACATACTGAGACTGAGCTCTCAGACCCGTACAGTTCATAACACAAATCAAACATCTTACATTGGAACCAAGCTCTCAGAGCCATACAATCCACTAACGTATATCATGAGGCAGTACTACTAACTCCCTATTTGACATGCCAATCTTATCACATTCTTTCAATTTCTATTTATTTTACTATGGATAAATCTAATTAAATTCCATTGAAATTATTGATACTATTCTATATTCGACCAAAACAAATTTTACTTCTTAATTGGTTTTAATTTAGTTCATACAATATACAACAATCACAGAAAACAAGCAATTGACGAAGATAGCGATGATAGGTATTTGAGGATAAGGATGTCACGTTCTTCACGACCGTGACATCTCCGATAAGAGTCCACCGCTCAGGAGTTAGGATATACACACACAATTAAAGTAAATTTTATTTATTAGAATCAAACTCTTAGATTATATTAGATGATCAAAAATTAAAGAATCCGAATCTTTCTCATATCTTAGCCCATGCACACCCATTCATACACGCAGACACTCAATATGCTTATACATGCATGTACACTCCGAAAAGTCATGGCATTTTAATCCTTCAGGAGACCCATTTTTCGTATTAGATAGTTAATTTGCTGTTAAAGGAGAAACGACAACTCAGAGTTGCATCAGCCACCCATAGACATGCTTTTTTAACACATAAAGTAATAACTTAATTAAGGATTTCTAAGGCATAACTGTTGGACAATTTTGTCCTTTCTATAAAGAAGGACAACTATTAAATGTATTTTTCAGTTTTTTAATAAATTATTTGTTAAACTACGTAATTTAATTCAGATAAAGATAATAAAGTGGCTCAATAAATGATCTAGATTAATGGATTAAAGTCTGCGTGAAAAATGGATCTCAATTAATGTAGACTAGACTCATATCGACCTTGTGATGGGGAAGTTCGATATGAAAGTCATATAAAGGTTAAGGTCTCCTGCAATTACTCATATCAATCGCAAACATAAAGAATCTCTGATCTATTAAGAGAGCTTACATATTGAAAAAATTGTATAAATACTTAAATCTCATGTCAAGAAACGCTTTCCATAAAAGTTTTGAGAGATTCGTAATCGTTTGGAGTTCAGAATCGACAAAGGTATTTTACATTACTTTTGTTTTTATTCCTTTTATGTTTGACCCTGGTTACGTAATAAAGTCTGTACTACATATTACATTAACAATAACGATAGAAACAACAACTCAGTAAAAATTTAATTGATATGCAGTGTTTAAGAAAATTTAACCTTAATTTATAAAAATTTATAATTGATTTACAAAATTTGACAGGGTTTGGTGGGTAATTGAGAAGAAGGGGCAACTTGCCAGGTGAAGTCATTATTTGATCTTATTAAATGCAGAAAAAGTTGCAAGTTTTTCCATTTTTCGTATAAATTGAAAGCTCTCCCTTTCATATGGCTGATCGATGAAATGATGTAAGCAAACTCTATACTTTTCCTATTTTTACATGTTATATATTTTTTATAAAAAAAATCCAATTTTACTATTTTAATTTGATTAATCTCGTCTTTTATTTTAACAGTCTCTCTGATAATTAAAATTAAAGTTTCGAACATGTTCAAATTTCGTATTTTAGTATAATTTCTGCAATTTCAATAATCCCTGACACTGTTAGAAAAATAAGTACTATCTAAAACTGCATAGCTAACAATGGTTATCTTTCCTAATCTTGTACCAATGATTAAGCCAATAAAACTAACCTTTATCTGCTCTGCCCAAGCTCAACCCCATTATCTAACGTTGTATCTAGACCCCACCTACTCCAAAGACCAACTCCAACCCCTCCCTTGTCCATACATGTGCATGCCATCCCAACCTCATGCGTAGCTATCCATTTGTATAAATTAAATGTGCACCTCCCCACCCACGCACCCTCTCACCGCATTCATTTTCGCGAGATATTGCTTTGCAATCAATAATAATTTCTACAACAACCCAAGGCGCTGGTGAGTTGGTAAGAAATTTTTCTGATTTAAGTGAGGTCACAGGTTCGAATCGCTCTCATATATACAGTCGTTTAAAATTTAAGATCAGAGCTTTGCCTCCCGTAATGGACCTACCCGACTCGAGCGGGGATTAGTCTGGGTATAGATGACTTAAAGGTGCCTTCACATAATTGAGACCCTCTTAAGACACCTCGTGAGAAACTAAAAAAAAATTCTACAACAAATTTCTTTTTTTTTTTAATGGAAGAACTCACAATTGTTCTCCTTTGAATGCATCACGAGTAAATCTTCGTATTAATGAAATAGCCTACAAATCATGCCAATTGAATACTCCTTATTAAGCAAATCCTGTACAACATTCTCGACCGAAAGGGCATAAGTTGGAGGAAGCGAACACAGGACCTGTTGGTCCTACGTTCCTCCACTCTACCAACTCAATTACCCCTTAGGAGGCCAAAATTTCGCTACTATATAAAATTTTAAAAGATTCAACAATATGCGGTCTTATTTTTAACTAATTAAAAAGTTATTTATAAATAAACTACATGATAATAATAATAATAAAAATAAAAATAATAAAAATAATAAAAGAATCTAATTAGGGACATGTAAATCACTAAGAGATAAATACTACATAATTAAATATTTAGGCTAAATATAAGAGAAAAATATTTAAAAACTTATGAGAACGATAAAGATCTCTTTATATGAGATCACACCAAAGTTTTTTATTGTGAGTTATGTCTTCGATAAATTTTAGTAGAGTCGTATCATTCTTTATTATTTCTCTCTATTTTTTCTAAAGACTTTTTTTGTTTTTTCTTTTATAATTTCTAAATATAATCTTCCTGCATTTTTTCAAAGGACCGTATAGATATCGCCTCTTAATAGGTTCAAACTATCTTTAGTCTAGTCCCTCTTAATTTTAAATTAAACTTATGTGAGTCAAACCGTGATCTACTATAGGTGAGACAGTAGAATGAAGTCCGGCAGCCAATTATTTCATTCCTAAAGAGCAAACCCTTGGGATACTAAAATATCCTTAACTCTTGGGGGGTGCCCTACATGTTAAGGGACAAATGAGTCGAACACTTAGATATAAACTACTAATTAATAATTTATTAAAATGCATAGATTTGAACGAAAATAGAGAAATGATGCCCCCAGCAATAACCACTCAAAACAAGAACACCAAAAAAGAAGAGAATCGGACGGCGGAAGGACAACCGTCCGCGGAGACACGGAGCCGCTCGCGCCCATGTCTTTGGAATCTAAACTCTCGCCGTACATATACATACACTCACAATCACATATACATTATAGAGTTTCTTATACACACTAGACCAACACTCACTAACTCACATTCCCGAATCTAACTCAACCCCAGTTAGACCCATACTCTCCATTACTCTCTCTATATATATTCCATCCTCTCCTCTGCATTGCGACCTTCCTCCATTTCCCCATTCTCCTTCTCTTTACTTTCTGCTCTCTGTCATCGTCTGCGTCTATCTGCGTATCATTTTTGATCTAATTAGGCCGTTTCGGTTTCTTTGATGCGATTTTTGGGGAATAATGAGTTGCAACGGTTGCAGAGTGCTGCGAAAAGGGTGCAGTGAGACGTGTATTTTGCGTCCGTGCCTGCAGTGGATCGAGAGCCCAGAAGCTCAAGGCCATGCCACCGTTTTCGTCGCCAAGTTCTTCGGTCGCGCCGGCCTCATGTCCTTTATATCTTCTGTACCTCCTAACCAGCGTCCTGGTAAGTACTTGACCCGAGTGGACTGACTCGCTGCTTTCTTTCTCTTTTGTGCTTTCAGATCTTTGTTTTGATTGTTGTTTGTCTGTTTTCTGTTTCAGCGTTGTTTCAGTCTCTGCTATTCGAAGCCTGTGGTAGAACGGTGAATCCTGTAAACGGTGCCGTGGGACTGTTGTGGACTGGAAACTGGAAAGTTTGCCAAGCGGCAGTTGAGACTGTGCTTCGCGGCGGCACGTTGCGCGCCCTCCCCGAGCTACTGGCCGGAGGATCTCAGTCGGACGATGGGTCCGAGGGAGAGGTTGCTTGCACCGGCATGTGGAAGCTTCAGGACTCATATCCTGCGACTCACCATTTGCGATTCTCGAGCTCCAGATCCAAAGTTTCTCCTAAACGTAAACGAGTCGATGGAACAACCTCGAAGACAAAGCTTCAAGCAAACGATCTCGATCTTGGCCTGACGACGACTTTCACACCGAATTCGTCACAGAATAAGCAGGAACTCCGGCGGGCTGGAACCCCTTCTATGAACTCAGAGGAGTCGGTGACGACAACGTCGACGTGCTTCGAGAGTGGGCAAACAGGAGACGAGTGCGGAGGAGAGAGGAAGTTGTTGAGGCTGTTCATTTAAATATAGGGAGTGTTTTGACCGTCCGATTAGTTTTCGGGGTGAATCTGACGTTCACCGTTGGTTGGGTGTAAAATTATGTTCCAATTTTGGGTCTAGTCGTTTTTTATTTAAGAATCGAAATACGGGCAAGTCTTGTTTTGTAATTTTTGCCTGAATTCGGGGGGGATAAGTTATCGGTAAAGGATTTCTCTTTCAAGTCCAACCGTAGAGTGGCGGTGAAGAGAGCTAAAATGACTTTGCCGGTGATTTTTTGCATTCCTTCCCTCTCTGCTTTTTTGTGTTTAGCTCTAACTAATGAATAAAACTAAGATTTCTACTGAGTCATGCGTTGTTGTTTACATGGAATCCTTTATTTTGGTCATTTTATTTTAAATTATATTTTACAATATTATTTAATCATCATATATTTTTAATTAAAAATTATCAATTGGAATAGAAAGTTAAGTAAAAAATTTTAAAATATTGAAATGAAAACAAAATCAAATCTTTTAATCTAAATTGACAACCTTATAATAAGCATTGGATAACTCTGACCTGGCGAAGACGCATCAATTATAAAATCTCATATGATAGAAGCATCGTTTTATAGGACATGATCTTCTGTTCTTTTTATTTTGTCCCAATTCTGCTCCACTTCATCTCAATCATATATTTATGTAGGTTTTATCTAAATATATGACTGAGATGAAATATAACAGGACTGAGACAGACAAAGAATTTGAGGGTTTGTTTTACTCCTTTCCTTTTGACAAATGAGAAGTCTTGTAAATGATTCCTTACCGAATCTATAATTAAACTAGTGAAATGGAGGCTTATTACTGAGAAGCAGGCTTGAGTAGAAGAGAAGAGAGAGGGAGAGAGGCGGCTTTTGGAGAACGCAGAGAGGCGTGTGGAGGAGGGGAAGGGATCAAAGAAAGAGTGGGCCTGTACACAAGTATTCGCAGCTTCTACGTCTCTTTAAGCGAAATGTAAATGGTCAGCCTCGATGCTTACCTGTACTACAAGGTCACTTTCTCCTCCTATTTTGGGGGGGTTGGTGGGATCCACGTCATCGCATCATTTCACGCTCGCTTATTCTTCTTTTTTATTATTTACTTTTGTTAATTCTTTTTATTAGTTTTCTTTTTTCCCAAAAATTTAAAGTGACGAATAAAAATAAGAACAACAAATAATTTTATATACATTTTAAATTTAAAATGATTTATATATACAATATACTTAAATATTATTTATGTAAAAAATACTACTACATGGAAATATTATTAAACGTCAAACAAAGCGAAGAGAAGGGATAAAACAGCCTTTGGCTTCCGCAATGCTGCGTCCCGCCGCATTTAGATGGTGGGGTCGATGGTCCCCGCTCCCATCATCCACCTTTGCTCTCACAGCATACGTTTTCTCTTGCACTAAAAAAAGTAGAATGGCCCATTTCATCATATGCTCTCACATTTTAACTTGAAAGAATAGTAAGGATTTAAATTACGGTTTAATCTCACTTAATTTATTAAAAAGGTAACTTATTATTTGGTGCGTATAAAGAGTTACCATATTAGATGAACTTCCTTATTATTACTATCGATATTTGAACCTGAAATTTTACATTAAACTTCCTTTCTAATAACTAATTGAGCTACTTGTGTGAGTCTCGTGTGTTCTCTCTGTGTGTATGTATCGTTTTTTCTATTGTAAAAAGTATCACTTGATAAATTAATATCTCAAAGCCATATCAAATTAATATTTAAAGCAATTTTTTAATAATTATTTTGATTTAACTTAATTTTTTAACTATTATCTTAATATACATTAAAAAAAAGCTAAAATCAACCTAATCAATAACTAAGGCTTCCCACCTTATAAGAATTAGAAAAGGGTTTGTAAAATTTACAAAGAGATTATTTTTATTATTTAAACCCGTAATCTTATAATCACAAAGAAACAACTTTTACTAATGGAGTTATACTGAAATTGACTTTAATTGTAATAATATAGTAAAAATTTTGTTTGAGAACGTGAAGACAACTTAAATAAAAAAATACCTATTATTCTTAAGAAGAAAAAAAAAAGAAAGTCACTTTTTTTTTGCAACGCAAGTGGTGAGATGAAATTTTTTTCTTATTGTATATAGATATTGCAAGTTGTTGAAGCAAGTTGGCACCGAGGGGTCTGCTTCAGGATAAGTGGATGAGGGTGACGTATAGCCATCTTATTATAAAAATGGTCGATACCCCTAGTTTGTCGGCCTTTTGAGATTCTGAATGTTGGGCACTGCTTTCTCAAACACAACCCTTCAATGGGTATCTGCCAATTGTAACCTTCATTCAAGGGTTGTTTGTTCTTATCACCTGGAAGAGACGTCTGGCTGTTGGAAAAATTTTTAAGTCACGAGCTAACGTACCATTGAAATCGTGATGATTATGATCTTGTTCTTATCATGCAATACAAAAATAATGCACTGTTTGCTTTGGTAAGTTCAGTAATAAAGATTACGTGTTACCTATAAATCATTTCACTTAATGTGTCACTTCTTACATAGTGTTTTTGTACCCATGCAATTAACAATTTTTATGTGTTTGCTTATGTAGATGCATTAAATTTATTTATTTAATTTAATTTATAAGAACCGATTAATTTATAACATCTAATTGATTAATTAATAATCGGATTAATTTTTAATAACAAAAATTATTAAACTAAATCAAACCAAAATTTAAAAATTGAACTAAAAAATTAATCATTTCAAAATTTTCACTGACTGAACGAATTCGCTTTTTAAACTACATATGTCAATCCTTGCTAGCCTTCAAGACTACATATTGATTTGATTTATACCAATAAGTTCAATTATTTTTTAGTCGGATTTATAGAGATATCAACGGGTCAGATTGGGTCAAGCTGAGAGAGGTTGCTCGTGGCCTGGTCGAGTCTACAGCTTTTGGCCCAAAAATAACATTCCTACGGATCCACACCTAGTGGATTTCATAACTTGCTCCATTTTCCAATATCATCATGTAAGAAGAATAAAACCTGCAATGCTTTACATATATTCTATTTGATATATATTGGAATTGTAAGTGACCATAAAGCCATACAAAAAAGGTTAAATATATTGAAAATTTTTTGTGATTTCATTATTTTATTATAATTTAAAATTTTAAAAATGATCACTTAATCTTGTGATAATATTTAATTATTATATATCCCAGTTTGTCATATTATATTTGCTTTTTTATTTTTTATTCAAATTAATTTGTATTAAAATTATTATGTTTTAATACAGTATTGTTTTAAAATTATGAATAGATAGAAAATTAATATTATGTTATGGCAAATTTGAATGATAATTAAAATAATAATATTAAATATAAAAATGAAAATGAAAAATATGAAATAACAGTAACATAGTTTTTCATTAACAAAAAAGAAGGAAATAGAGTTTTTTTGAAATAAAATTTGAAAATTTATTAGGAAGAAATTAAAATATCCAATAGAGATGGAGGTGGCACAGAGAACCAAACCCCCAAGCCTGCATCGAAATGTGCTCTAACAGCTAACGCACAAAAGAGATCTGCAGTATCATACCAAAAGCAGAAAAATCTTCAGTTGAAACATTGTTCGTTTCTTTAGCAACTAGCTATGAATATGTTTCCATTAATACTTGAGTCAATCCTTGTTCTTTAATCTAGCTAAGGACTTCTCGCACAATAATAGCTTCTGCAAAATTGGTATTACAGAAACCAGGAAGCCTCCATGCACAACCTGCAACAAAACTCACAACTGACTTTCTCACAGCAACTTCAACACCCACGTAGCCCGCAGCAGAACCAATGGAGGCATCCACATTTATTTTCAACCAATCCACTAGTGGTGGAGACCAAGACCGATCAAGGTTCAGAGCATCACTTGACTCAAGGCCAGATTTCTTTGCCTCCTTCCAAGCATTCCAAACCCCCAAAGCTAGAGATAGAACTGCACCTAGATTTTGACTACGTTGACACCATACTATGTCATTCCTGTTGATCCATAACGCCAAACAAATCATGACTACATAGCATAAAGCATTAGAACCAACCAAACTAGCCATTTGATTGAATCAGTGGCCAAAAGTTGTTGCAAAAGTCACACAAAATCCCAAAGTAGATAATTGCCACACTCGCATGGCAAAAGGACAAAGAACAAGTGCATGGAAATTTGATTATGAGCTTCGGAGGTAGAGAGGACAAATATCTAGGACCTGAACTCGTCTTGAACACAAATTCCTACGACAAGATAGAATATCACAGAGAGCGCGTTAAAGGAAACTAACCACTTTAGGCAGTACTAACAATTTCCATATCCTGCTCTAGACTGTAGTTAAGGTTGCAAGAGGCACTAAAGGAGTTGCCCTAAGCAAACGATAGGCACTTTTTACATTATACCTACCCTTCAAATCAAATTTCCAACAGAAGCTATCATCATCACATGGTTACTAAGTGGAATTGAGAAAATGTTGGCTACATCCCAATTGTTAAAGAGACGGTAGATTAAACTAGTATTCCATCTCTTGTATTCAATAAGATCTGAAACAAGAAAAGCATCAATATATTGGGGCTTGGGCGTAGAGATATAGGAGTCAGCTTCATCGAATAATCATGCAGAATCCCATATGAAAATATGTAAACTTGAACTAACCCGCCAATAAAGACCTCTTTATAATAAAGACTTGGATTCCCAAATACTATGCCAAATATAGTTAGGATTAGCCCTAGGGTCTGTTGGCACAAAACCGTAACTAGGGTAGTATTTGGCTTTTAAAACCCTTGCAGCCAAAGAAGTTGTGTTTGCCATGAAGTTCCACCCTTGTTTCCCTAAAAGAGCAATGTTAAAATCATGGATTTTACGAAATCCAAGTCCGCCAAAGTTTTTAGGGACTGTCATCTGATCCCAAGCAAACCAGTGAATGCCTTGTGAATAGTTGCTATCACGCCCCCACCAATATCGGTTCATGATTCTTTCTAACTCCCTGCAAAGCATTTTTGGCAGTAGAAGGTAGTTGGGCAAAGTTTGAAGGACCGTCTTCAATAAAATCACTCTTCCAGCTTTGGATAAAGATTTGTGTGTTCCTAAGAGTTCAACCATTTCTACATTGTATCCTTTATTTAACTAAAAATCTCTTTCCTATTATGACCAATGTGAGAAGGTAAACCAAGATAGGTCCCAAGAGTATCCTTCTCCGTGACCCAGAGCAAAGCGCAATTCTGTGATCTTGTAGACCATGGAGTATTCGCACTAAAGTGATGGATGCCTTGTTTAGATTAATTTGCTGACCAGATTCCGCTTCATACATATTCAAAAGCTGCTTTAGAGAATTAGCCTCAAGAACATTAGCTTTCACAAATACCAAACTATCATCAACGAAAAAATGGTGAGAAATTAAAGGGCCTCTACTTGAGACACGAAAACCACTTAACTCACCATTTTGAATAGAAACATTAAACCATTTAGAAAGACCTTCAGCACAAAGGATAAAGAGGTAGGATGATAAGGGGTTACCCTGACTAAAGCCCCGAGTAGGAGAGATTGGCCCTAACTCCTTATCATTTTGTAAAACCCAGTACTTAATCGAAGTTAAGCTAGACATAATAAGATCAATCCATTAGGCTGCAAAACCTAATTGGAGTAACACGAAAAGACCACTCTATATGGTCATAAGCTTTGCTAATATCCATTTTGACAGCTGCAAAACAATTCAAACCTTTAGTCTATCTATGAAAAGCATGCAATGCTTCAAAAGCCACAATACAATTATCTTGTATGTTTCTACCTGCCACAAAGGCACTTTGGCTTTCTGATATGACATGGGGAAGCACACTTCGAAGATAGTTAGCTAACATTTGTGTATTGATTTTCAGGAGGACATTGTATAGAACTCTTGGTCGGAGATCAGACATAGACTTAGGATTTAGTTTCTTCAGTATTAAAACAAGGTCAATCTCATTTAAATCAGCAGGAATACGGCCACTTTGAATAATTTAAATGCAGTTATGAGCAACATCATTACCTCTAATATCCCAAAAGCCTTGGTAGAAAGCAGGATTGAACCCATCCAACCCCGATGCCTTGTCTGCTTTCATATCGAAAACACCTCACATCCGCATAAGTATATGGTGCCAGTAGAAAAGTAATTTGATCCATAGATATTACGGGAGTAACAACATCTGAGACATAAGTTCTGAGTAGAAAAAATAAAGGAGAAATAGCATACCATCAGTCTTCCAAACCCGAATTCCATTGACACCAATTGCCAGCTTCATCATGAAGGGAATCAACTTTGTTTCGCTGATGACGAACCGTAGCCCTTTTATGGAAAATTTGGGTGTTTGCATCACCGTCACGAAGCCATAATTCCTTGTTTCGTTATTTCCAATAAATTTCCTGCTGCAGCAGTATCTCCTGATGGCGATGTTTAGCTTCCAAGAAACGTCTTGAATCCGCTGGAATACGTGAACTCCTTGTAGCAGCCATGACAACCATGCAAGCAGTTAAATTGCTTTTCTGATAATTGCGAAACTCATTCCCCTACATAGAAAGCAAAGCACTACAACGTGCAAGTCTATCAGAGAGAACCAAACCAGAAGTCTCAAACTAACATCTTGTAACTAAATCACGATAACTCGCTTCATGCTTCCAAAAACCGAAAGCGCCTTACATGAGCCCGAGGCACAAAACAATGCAATTGGAGATAAATTGGCAAGTGATCCGACGAGGACTTATCTAGAACCATTTCCCGTGCTTGTGAAATCTTTGTCTCTAGGAATCAGTCACATAATAAGATCCAATTTCTCTTCAATCAAATTGCCACTAAACTGGCCATGTTCCCAAGTAAAGGCATATCCTGACATTAGAAAATCGGTTAAGTTAGCATCCGATACTGCATTTTGGAAACCTTGAATGAGAGAACTAGGTTGCGATCTTCTACCTCTGTTCTCATTGCCAGCAAGAAGATCATTAAAACCCCCTAAACAGATTTAAAGGAGATCATTGTGGGATGCCAGCACGCACAGTAATTGCCTAGAATAAGAGCGTCTAGCTCTGTCAGGCTCTCCATAAAAACCTTTCACCCGCCAATTACTAATATGAGCAACTTCCACTTCGACGTCAATATATCTCGCACAAGAGCTTATGAGCGAAACAAAAGAACAACCCTTCCAAAGGAAAGCCAAACCTCCACTATTGTGACAGGAGATTTGTAATGCTCAAAGAGCTGATGATAAGTTACAACAACTTATCTTGGCTACTCAGGAAGGTAAACAG